>BMAV01001891.1:150214-166200 GCA_019973955.1 Trichonephila inaurata madagascariensis
TACTTGGTCTGTCGCCAAAAGCCCTCGTGTAGCTGAACAGTGTGACGTTAATATTCTATCAATCAATCAATCCTTGTTTTTTATTCACTTAACTAAACCCTAAAATAACATTATAAAATTTGAAGTTATCACTTCTACCATCTGGTCATAAGCACACACACTTTTTTTTTCTCTATTTTTCCTGTTGCACTGTTGTTTTAGCATTTGGGGGAAATATATTTTCTCAATTATTAATAAAAAGCTGTATTAATAAAAATTCAGTTGAAAGAAATTTTAAAAACATTACATTTTTATTTTAAACCAAATTTGATGGTTTATAAACCAGATGAATATCTTAAATAATTTACTAACAATTTCATTTTTATCTTTGACTTTTAGGAAAAGATGCAACCAAAGCATTTGAGGCTGCTAATCACAGTGAAGAAGCGAAGAAACGAATGCAAGCATTTTTTGTTGGAAACTATTATGATGTATGATATTTTTATAAAAAATGAACATTTGTAACAATTTATCAAAGGTGGTTTCCTACTTAATAAAAAAAAATTATAATTTCAGCCTGATCTAGAATTATTTCAACGAGTTGACTTCAGTAATTATACTTCTATGATGACTGACTGTGAGCGAACCCTTGCTTACCTTCTTGGTCTGGCCACTCACAATGAAGTCATTGGCCCAGCCTTGAAAACATGTGAACATACATATGCACAGTGGCTCTCTTCATCTGTAATGAGAGGAGGTCTACAGGTTTGTCAGCCACCTAATCCCTTTGAAGAAGAAAAAGGAGAAGCTCGCTCTGCATCAACTGCAGTTTCTCCAGGTATTAGTTTTAGGATTATTCATCATTCTAAGATAGTGGTACAAATTAAAATATTTCCAGATATGAGTAATTATTTTATATATAACTCTACAATTTATTTGCAATTCTTACTGAATACTTAAGATAAATTCAGTTTTGTATCTGTTCTTATTTTAAATCTAAATCTTCAAAAATGTTGCATGCCCAAATGCTTTAAATTTTCTTAAATGGTTGATCAATAAATTTTATTTTAATTTCTTTAAAGAAAAAAAAATATTTATTTTATTTATCCAATGCCTGTGCTTGGCTTCTTGACCATTTGACGCTGAGCTTCTCAATACCAACTGACAATGTCATCAGTTGGGTATTCATCGAGTCCAATGCATTGGAGCAGGTGGTCCCCATCCATTCTGGCATGACCGCAGAGTGGGCAGGCTTTGTCAGTAGCCAGGCGAAGTCAGTAGACGTATACTCCCAAAAAAGTCATGTCCAGTGGTTATTCAAAAGCGGGCAACAGTTTCGGCTCTCTCCAAGTGCCTCGAAATAGGACCTACAGTGGTTAAAATTTCCCATGGCTTTCCAAGCCTCTTGGTCACTGCAATACATTTGTCAATGTATGTGGATATAATGCTCTTTTTTCTTTTGAGGGTCAAGGGGGGGGGGCCTTCCATTTGAGATGACTCTGCTTTCCCATTGCCAGGGATCCCAACATGACTCAAGACCCACTGTAAGGCCATAGTTCAGCCATATAAAGAGAAAAATAAAAATAGATTATTTTGCTAATAACTTCTGAAGAAGTTATGAGGTAAATTCATTTCTCTAAAGTATCATAAGTAAAGTTTATCATAAGTAATATTTTAGTGAATATTCTTACTGAAATCTTATTTTAAACAAAATTCAGTTAAAAATTAAATTAGCTGTATTTATTGAGCTATTAACCTCTTAAAAGGTGGTATGGTGTTTGGAATTCTGTTACATTTATCTTTGAAGTGTATTAGAGAATTGTAATTCTTTTTAGCTATTGTGGAACATTTTCATTATATAATTTAAAAATGAAAAATTATTTATATTTACCTTACTTAAAATATTTTAATTTGACATAATACATTTTGAAAAAAATTTTTATAAGAATTTAAATTTATTATTAAAATTTAATTACAGTTCTTCCATATCTTTACAGTATCTGGAACTACTCCAACTGAAGTAAACCTTCTACCTGGCATTTGTGATTTAAATGCATGCAATGATCCCAAGCAATATTTTCTTCAAAATATTGCAGAGAGTCGTCTAAATGAACCATTAGTGAAAAAATTCTTACACTTGATTCAGGAATTTTCTCGTGAGCACCATATTACTGTTCACTTAAATTTTCCAGCAGATCATCCTGTTGAAGAAGTTGGTCGGTGAGTAGTATTATTTCCTGAAATATTTAGGTAACTTTTTAGTACAGTTACCTATTTATTATTTTACTGCAAGAAAAATGGTAATAGCAGCATATTAATCATCTGATAATTATAACTTATTTAACTTTATCATTCATTTCATAAATGTGTTTTTTTATGTACAAATAAAAAGAATTTTTATTATTGAATAATTGTAATTAATAAAATTGAAAGCATTAAGTTATATGAAACTAGAACGGCAATGTTTTAAAATTAGAAAAATAAAATGCAGTTTTCTTTTACCCCTTCAAGATTATGATCACACCAGTGCGAATTGGGACTGATTTTAAACTCTAAATTTCTGAATATTTTATTACAGTAATGATTTTTTTGTGGGTTTTTAAGTGGAATTTAGCTTAACAGGAAAAATTGCCTTTGTCTTGAACAGTTAATGATGTTTTAACTTTACAGTGATTGTAGTAAGGCATCGGCAAATTTAAAAATGTGATAGTTTTCACAGATTGTAAAATTATGCTACAAATATAGCAATGGATTAAATAGATTGTAAAATTTCTTGCAACAATAAATGCTAAGCATTATTTGAACTTTTAATATGTTTTCAAAAAGAAGTTTTAATTTGGGATGGAGGGGACTTCTTTAAAGCTTAATACCCAGTTTGATAATTTTGACAATGAAATGGATGTTCAGATATGGGATTCTCTCTTTGACAGTTGCTCAGAATTATTGTTATATTGTCAGTTGTCTTTTGTGTATTTTTGTTAAAATGTTAATCAAAACAAGCCATGATAATTTAAAATCTAATAAAGAAGAAAAAAACCAAGCACTTAAATAATTATAGCTGCAGCAAGAGTAATTTTTACTGAATGTTTATTTTTAACTTGATGAATGTGGAATAAACTTAATAAACAATTGTTAAAGCTGATTTTTTTCAAAGTTGATCTTACATGTTTAAGACACTAATTTCTTAAAAACTTTTCACATTGATAAAAGGGCTATAGGTAGAGTAAAACCTAAAATAAAATAGTACAACTTTACAGTATTCTTGAAAAAAAAAATATTTAAAATTCCTTAAC
Source organism: Trichonephila inaurata madagascariensis (assembly GCA_019973955.1). Classification (NCBI taxonomy): domain Eukaryota; kingdom Metazoa; phylum Arthropoda; class Arachnida; order Araneae; family Nephilidae; genus Trichonephila; species Trichonephila inaurata. The sequence continues at coordinate 153,487 of BMAV01001891.1, forward strand.
TTTTTATGCACTTTTGGATATTTTTATTTTCTATGAAATTTGGGCTTGTCAGTGTAAAAGGATATAATCTGCTCTTATTTCTGTATATTTTCTTTCGTCTAACTCTGAATTAAATTTTATTGTGTAAAATAAAATCGATTATTCAATTGCAGGCTTCTCACTGCTGTTCTACTGAAACATTTGGGATTGGGTGAAATGTGTATATCACTTACTGAAAATGCTAATAGTTTAATACCACCTACCATTGAACATGTTCTGAGGATCACACAACAAGCCAAGTACTGTCTAATTAAAGTAAGCTTTAAGTAATTTCATGCAAAAATTTGTTTGGTATATATAATATATTAACTATCAGATTTTTGTTTCTCTTTCTTGTCTTATCTAATTTTTATTCTTCTGTTACTTCTTAAATCTCAATATTTTTGTCTAACAGGATAATTTAAAATAAAATTTAATTGTGATTTAACTTTAGGCTCGACAAGATATTAATAGTTCCTACAAAGAAGTTTGCAGTCCAGTATTAGATCGGTGCCGATTCTTGTTTTATGAAATTCGTCCTGCTAGGAGTTCTGAAGTGGAATTACTTTCTAGATTGAGGTTTTATTCAGTAACACCTAAATGGAAGCATGCTATACATAAGCTGATTAAAAATAGAAGGCTTTCAAAAGGTATTTTTTATAATATTTTTTGTGTATATTACTTTTAGCATGCAATATGAAAACTTGATGCATTTTTTATATACCTGAATTTTTTAGATTCTGAAAGTCTTGAAAAATTAAATCTGTTATATGTATAACATAAATATGGCTTTCTTCTGTTCATTGCTTTCTTTCAAGCTATTATCATTCTTCTAGCTGTTAAATTTTTTGAATTCATTAAAGAAATTGACCATGTTGATAACATCTTGCCATTTATTAACTATGAAAACTGATTTGTAAATTGCTGATTAATTATTGTTTCTTAAAAATGCAATTTATATTTTATGCAAAATAATATAAATCTTATTCTGAATTACTTGAGTGTAGTTCAACTTTTAGCATACAGTCCTGGTCTTACTTTTACAGAGAAAGAAATGCATTAATTTGTTTTATTTGAATTTCTCAAATGTGAATTTAAATGTTTTTTATGAATGTTTGTGATATGTAAAAAAAAAGCAATACATCAAAGCAATAGTTGGCTAGTTTAGAATTAAGTGTGATGTAAAATTATTTTCCATCTGTGTTTTAATTTATGTTATAATAACTGAAAATAGTAACATTGAAATTTAGAATACTCATATTTAAGAAAAATGACACATATTTTCAAATATCACAGAAATGTTGATAAATAGATATATTAATAAAGAAATTTGCTCACACATTATATTTAGTCAAGAAAGAACTTTTTTATTAAGAAAAAAAGAAGTTATGTTTGTTCTATTCATTATATAACAAAAGTGGATTAGTAATGTGTTTATATTTGAGTTGTCTATTAATGCTATAACTTTTTCAGAGTTTTGGTGGAGTTTTGAATAATTGTTGAATGCTATTGTTTTTATAGTTTCTAAAGGCAAGCCAGAAAGTTCAACTGGAAAAGATAAAGTTGGTGATGCTCATACTGTAACCCATATGCCAATTTCTTCAGTAAGTATTCAGTTGGATTGTTTTTCTGGAATTATATGTGTTTCTAATCATTAATAGTAATTATTTTTCCTCATTACAGAGTCGCTCTTGTTTTACTAATTTTCAAGAATTAGAAATACTTGCTAATGAAATAGTTTCATTTGCACTTGATAGTGATGTTGATGTTGAAGGATTAAGGAAAGCATTATATTGTCAAGTAAAGTATTATAAGTTACTTTAAAATAAAAAAAATTGAATTCATTAATTGAAAATGTGCTCTAACATTTTAACTATGCCAAAACTATTTTTATTATATTTTGTTCCTAGAAATGATATGGGTTAAAATGTAAATATTTTATTCCTGAATTAATCTAGATAACCATAACTCAAACTACACATTATGAATTATGTATTGAAAAAAAAAAATATTTTGAATCATAAACTCTTCCAAAGATTAGGATTATATATATTAAATGTATTTTGCTAAAAAAAAACCCATTTTTTTAAAAAATAATATAAAAATGAAATATTTTGGATATTCTTTGCAAAAGTATTCAAACAAAGTTCTAAAAAGTAAACTTCTAATTAAAATCATTTTAAAAAGGAAAAACAAGAACAAAAAAACAAAACAAAAAAAAAACGATTTAAGATACCTTTTGTTGTAAAATATAATTCATTTTTAAAAGTCACACAAATAATTTTAAAAATATCATCTAGTTCATTAAATCTAAAATTTTCATCTAATCATATTTATTCCAAATTCATGATTTTTAATTGTTTAAAAGGACTATGTATTTCATATGTTTTCTATATTATATTAAAAATTTTGAAGTAATTTGTTATAATTTAGTAATTAACATAAGTGGTTAACATAATAGATACAGTAAAGCATATTAATCTGAAACTTATTAAACTGGGCACTGCTTAATCTGGACAGTTATTTTTAAACAAATTCATAATTATCAGCTTGGCACAAAATTATGAAGTCTGTTGCCAATAGTCCTCATGTTACTTCAAAGTGTGATATTTATAAATAATCACACACACAATATTTTGAGCAAATTTAATGAAATCATATATCTAGCTTAAATATGATAATTATTTAAGTATAAAATATTTCTGACCAATCCTACTTTGAAACAACTTTTTATTTATATTGAAATAATTTAAATACTAAAAAATTCTCTTTTTTTGAAAGAATATCTAAAAATGCACTTCTTTAGTTTTTGGAATTAAACTAATTTAGTAATTAATCTTTGAATCAAATATGCTGATAATGTGCATAATTGCATTTTAGGTTGAAAGAGCAAAGGTTCGGCAAAAAGGATATGATTCATTGTTGGGATTGGTGAAAAGAGATAAAATTATCCCTTCAGTTAAATATTCTTTATTAACTGGTTGGTTGGGTCTCATTGAGTTAGGAAGTAATAAAATGTAAGTTTGGTTTTATATTTGACTTAAACATTTTGTGATAATTTAAGTCGTTTTTTTTTTTACCCACAATGCTCTTAATTCTACTCGTGAAAAATTATTTAAAAATAAAAATATTAATTTGGCGAGAATATTCTGGGAACTACCAAAATTAAATTAAAAATGGGAAGACAGGTGTAATAAATGAAAGTATGAAAATGATATTATGTATGCATCCAAATTTAATGTAATAATCAAGTTTTCAGTTTTTAACTTTTTGGTAAAAAAAAAAAATGTAGTATAAGAGAAATAGGATAAGGCTTTTTTAAAAAGATAGCCTTGATTTTTTTAGTTTTAAATTTCTTTAAAATTTACTTGCACATTAAGGAATTTTAATGTTATAATCAATACTAATTTAGAAAGAATATTAAAATAAGCTGAATTTTAATTTTTATATATTATTTCATGGAGCCTTTAAATGTCTCATTTTTGAGATATATATTAAGAAGGTTATGATTTATATGATTTAAATTTATAAATTAACTAGCTGATATACCCGTTCTTCCCACTGGTGAATCGAAAAATTAAACAATTTAAATTTAAGTATAAAGAAGTTTTTAGTGAGTTAATTTTACGTGAATTGCAAATTTAAAAAAAAAAGCCTTTTACATATCTCGGCTTAAAAAATATATATATTTGTTAAATTTTAAGTCTGTGGGTCTAATAGCTAGGATTTTTTTTATGTTTATAACGCCCCCATAACTAACTTGTGGGTTGATTTTTGAAAACACCTTCCTAAGCTGATCTCTGCTCAGCAAAAGTAACATATTGTTACAAATTTTGTGTAATGAATGCTTAAAGTAGTGTAAATATTTTGTATTTGGATGTGTAATACATCATTATTACTTTCTGTTGTATTTAATTTTTGTTAAAATTGTAATATTCCTAAGCAATGCCATGCTTTACATTATAATGACGATTCAGTTGAAACAGTGAAATGTTGGCGATAGAGCCAAGTTGGCATCATTTTCAGTGACCAAGTTGTCAACTTGGCGATTGATTGTATGGTGCAGAAGTTGATATGCTACAGCACCACCTGGTGGGGAGCTGCAACAAAGAGGATAGCACAAAAACCTTCTCCACAAAAAAATGCATATACATGCCAGTTTTCATTGCGATCGGTTGAACAGTATTGGAGTGAAGTGAGGTCATATATACAAACATCCATTTTTATATGTATCAGTTTTTTATTTATGGGATTTGCAAGTTTTATGATTGTATTGGTTTTAAGGAGTGTTTTTAATTTACTTTTTATATCAAATATTTAAGAATGTTTTTAATAATATTTTTCTTTTTTCAGTAAGCACCTTCCTCATTGCTTGGATAATATCAATGTTATTCCTCCATATGATAGAATAATGGTAGAAATACAGTGTACTTCGTTCATGACATGGGCTATTAAAGAACTACGCTCTTGTGTAATGCAACTTGAAGCTCATAGTTCAAAATTAGCTATTACAGCCCAAGAAAAAGCAGGAACCAAACAAAAGACAACAAGTCTACTTTATGTTAAAGAAACTGATATCAGAAATGCTGAACGTGCATTTGAACTTTACCCATTCACACGTTTCCCTCTTGTTTACATTGGATTGTTGTTTGGTGATTATCGTGCATTGGAAACAGGCTTAACATTGAGTTCTGGTGTTTGTGCTTTGGTTCAGACAATTTTGCGAATTTTAGGTATTATTTACATTGCATTCTTAATATGTATTATATATTTCTGTATTCAAATTTTGTTATAAACTTGGAATTTTTAAGTTAAGATAAACTAACTTATTGTATATAAAAGAAAACTTCTTATAATTCTTTTTGTTTAATGAACAAATCAACAAGATTTGGTTTAATTGGGGAAAAAAAGTCTTGAATCACAAAAATCATCTCACTCCACAATCACTTTTTAACATTTTTATTGTTAGTTAAAGGACAGAAAAATGCATATTTGAACTTGAGGCAATATGAAGAAAAAATATGCTGTACCATCTCAGTTTATAAGTAATAAGCAACTTTTTAAAATATATTTAGACCTGCAGTAGTTATGTTGATTTCATTACAAAACACTATGTATTCTTATATACTAATTTACAAAATCTTATAGAATTTTTTTAAAAATATATTTATTTTTAAACATATTTATTTTTAAATATATTATTTATTTTTGATATATTATATGTAGCTTTGATGTTAAATTAATAAATTGTATAGAGTTATATTTAAATTTGTAACCATTCGTTATGTTATTACTGGGTTAAGACCAGAGGTGTAGCTACCACCGTATCAATGATACAGGGGCCCTAAAATGTGCAACATTCTGGCATATTGAAATAAGAGTCTTTTATTATTTTTTTTTTCAAAAAAGGACCCCCAAGGAATTTTGGTACATGGCCCACTCAGGACTAGCTACACCATTGGTTAAGACTAAAAGTACTGAACAAAATCTCAGGGTAAAATAATGTACTTAATAATATCACAGAAAAAACAGAACTTATATGTTAACAGCTGGATGCAAGTATTTTTATTCTCAGGGTGCAAATCCTCATTTTATTGTGGGATGGCAATCACTTTAAACCTAAACCTGTGGGGGGATGTGAGAGAGAGCTGGAATCACTCCCATGCTCGTCTGGCGCCATTTTGTAACGATTCATTTTGTCATTCCTGGGTTAAGACTAAAAGTAATGAACAAATCTTGGGGTAAAATAATACATTTAATAACATAAAAATATCACAGTTACAAAGAACAGATACTTAGATGTTACGAGACAAATAAAGGTAAACATGCAGAGGGACAAATTGAAGCAAATTAGCTTAAATATAATCCAGGATCAGGCAGCAAGGTGGAAGATCTCACTCATTGGAATCCAAGCTCTCGCTGACGCTAAAAGCAGTGTGTTGCAAGTTCATGCTACTATTACAAACCTGACCATAGCGTGGTAGCATCTACATTCTAGTTTTGGAAGTATAGCATGTGTTATAACGTTGTATTTTTCCATTTGTATATTTTGTCGGGGAAAAAATAAATACCTATTACATAAGTGACAGCCACCATTTTTAATATCAAAATTTAAAATTATTTTATAATGAAAAATCATTTGGTTGTTTCAGAGAAAATTTAAATTGTTTGCTTAATTATCTTGAAATAATTTTAGTACTTTATGTGTGGCATGTTTAAAAAAAGCAATTCATTTTTGCTATGTGTCTAAAAAATTGAACTGTTGACTAATATTATTACTAATCGGATATTTATAACTTTATTACTATAGGTCCTAAACCAGACACTGAACAAGAAGATCAAACATCTCATGTATATGCTGTGTTAGAAGAAAATTTTAAAAAGCACAAAGTTCAAACTCCTCTGACAGGATCCGAGTTGGCTGCAGTTATGAAGATTGGAACTCGGGTTGTTAAAGGAGCTGACTGGAAATGGGGAGATCAAGTATGAAAATTTTACTGTATGTTTATGTATGCTGACTACATAAATGGTTACTTTTTAACTTTTCAAATATAACTTTTTATCTTGTAATCTGTGTTTGAATATTTTTATTTACTACAATAAGAAATTAAGTAATACAAAGTGTTCATATGACTTTTTGAATTAAAAATATCATAACTCTTTAGTTTTATAAATTTTAAGAATTTAAAAAAGATATTTGAATTACATTAAGGGTTTATAAGCTTAATTGATCTTTCTTAAAATTATGAATTGTAATACATTTTTTTAATAGTTATTTGGGAATATTCTTTAATATCCTGGAAGTAATATTGTAATTCAAAGAATTTTTTTTTTTTTCTGTTTCAAAATTTTGTGTGTTTTAAAAAGTATTTTCTTAAAATTAACTTTTATTAATTATTCTTTTAATATCATTAATTGAATTATTTTAGAATGTATGATTTATTTATTTTTAAACTGAAAAGACTTTACATTATTAAATTAGTTTAACTTTTTTATATTAATAAATTTAATACTTCATTTATGTTTTTTAGTGTTTTTATTTTTATTAGTTCTCGTTTTCTCTGAGAATTGGATAAAAGTTTTCTTTCTCTTGTTTCTTCAATATTAAAAAAAAGTCATATAAATTTCATTAAAATTTAATTTGTTTTTAAAAGAAGCTGTACTGTTTTAAACTTTAAAGAATATAATCGCTTATGGGAAAAAAGAAGAATATGCATAGAAGCCATATACCTATTGTTCCTTGAAGAAAAGAAAAAGTAAAGGCTTCTTGAGCACACTTATCAGTAACTATGATGTGCTAATCTAAGGTAAATAATTAATATAAATTTATTGCAGAGTTAAGAATCCTTCGATAATCAAAAGCTATGTAAATAAGTATATATGTGAATTAAGAAAATACTAATCGATCTATAGTTTAATTATATTGCATTCAATTTATTGCAATGAGATTTACTTAAAAAATACTGAAAAAAATTTACCTTTTATGTACTATTACCAAAAATGAAAGATACTTCCCTATGCTCATTTTTCAATCTTGGTAAAAAGTATTATTAATCCTCTAGAAATAAATTTTCATTTTTAATTGCATCAAAACAAAATAACAATATGTTTTAAAATTAATTATACACATTGGTAATAGTATCTATTTTAGTAAACCAGACTCATAAGTTAACTAGTATTAATTTTGTTTCTTCAGAACAGAATAAGTATTCTGAATATTTGAATTTAGAGACAATAAAATGTATTTATTTTCATTAAAGTAATGTATAGATTACAGTAATTTATTTAAAACTAATTTAAACTCCTTTTTTCCGGATTAATCAGTAGAGTGTTATTTGAATTAGTTACTTAACAGTAAAGTTTGAGGTTTACCTATTAGTTGCTATACAATTCATTGTGTTGGTTGAAATGCCTATTTTAACTGAACAAATGAAGGATCTCTGGTTGTTTTTATCTTTGTCACTTGACTGAGGTTCAAAAGTACAAAGTCCATCGCCAATAACCCTTGTGTTGCTTTATAGTGTGACATTAATATAACTTTTTTTTCAAGTGTTGTTTCTAAAGAATTATTTGTTTCCAAACTTAATGGCTTTCTATAGCTTAGCCTTATTGTTCATCTCAAAATGGGATAAGTTTTGATTCAAATTGCTGAATTAATATAGTAATTTTCAGGGCTTTGAGGCATTTTTTAAAATTGCAACTTACGTAGTATGGAGTTTTGGTGTAAATCTCAAATTATGTGCAGTATAATGTCAATACACATTTGTTCAATGTCAGTTTGTGTGTAATAATCCACAAGCAATGTAATTTTAATATGTTTTGGGTGGTTGCGGTAGCTGAGTGGTCAAGGTATCAAATTGAGGCTGACCTTGTCACGAGTTCGAGCCCAGTACCACTAAAGGCCTGCCGTGTAGGGGAGCGATGCATGTTAAATCTGTTGAGAGCTCAAATGTCCTCCCTTTGGTGTGGTGTGGTAGTTAGGAGTGGGAGTGCCAGCTCAAGTGTCGTCCACGTCACTTGGCAGTGGTTCAAAATTACTTGGTCCGTCGCCAAAAGCCCTTGTGTAGCTGAACAGTGCGACGTTAATATTCAATCAATCAATTCTGAGCTTAGGTTTTTGGTTTCGGTTTCATTTTAAAGCACTCTTAAAGGAATTAGAAATATTTTTGAGTACAATGAACTCTTTCAGTGTGAAATGGTTAAGTGTCGCCAAAATCCTCGTATAGCTGAACAGTGCAACATTAATATTCACTCACTCACAATGTGTTTTGGGATGAAAGCAATTTGAATTACACCTATTTGTGTGAGTACTAACAGGTATATCACCAATTAAACCAGCAAAGAATTATTGTTTTAGCTACTTAGTAACTTACTTTAATATAAATTTATATGGGGATAGCCACTTTAAACATAAATTTTTATTGTTTTGGAAGAAGGGATCATTTAATCTGAGATTCTGACTTGTAATATTTCATAGAGTGAAATCGTTTTTGAAACTTAATTTTGTAGAACAATACACTAGTGATCAGCAATTTTCGTTCAAAGTAGTATTTTGCTAAAGATTATCATATGGATTAATTATAATTGCTATAGGGCAAATTCAAGTAATAAGGCATTTTATTTGATATGGCATTTTGTAAAAATTGAATGAATGGAACATTAAGTCAGATCTTCACATCATTTCAATCAAGATTAAGAAGTGAAAGATCTTTCACTAATGATCTATTGTGTGACTCTAGTATAATTATTAAAATAAAACAAATCAAACAGTATTTAAAAAAAAGCTTAATTATATATTTGTTTTGTAAGCGAATTAATTCAGGAGGGTACATAAAAAACACACTCCTAACTATTGATTCCTTCCTCACCATTTTCATAGGATGGTCCTCCTCCTGGAGAAGGAACTGTCATTGGTGAACTAGGTGAAGATGGTTGGATTAGAGTTCAGTGGGAAACTGGGTCTACCAATTCATATCGAATGGGGAAAGAAGGAAAATATGATTTAAAATTGGCTGATCCATTGCCTCTTCCTCAACAGGATTCATTGTCTGACTCTGACGATGATGATAGTAAGTTTCTAGAAAAATATCCCTTGTTATTAATTTGATTTCAAAATTAAAATTGGTTAATTATTAAGAAATTATAAAAGTTAATTTGCTCTTCGCTCTTATCGCGTTTAATTTTTAAAAGGACTGCTGATGCCCTTTTTTATGTCTTTTAAATGAGCACTCAATGTTCAACTTGGGCACACGCATTATTTTTCTCACGTTTAAGTAAAATCTGCTCTGTACGAATTAGCTTATAACATGCAAGCATAGACCTTCAAAATGAGTCCAGATTGTTTATTTAGTACAATATAAAACTGAAAAGTAAACACACAGCTTGTTTATAATGTTAAATTATTAATGTTATACAAAGTAAAAGAATTTTGAAAAGTATAAAAAATTCAAACTATATCAAAATTGTAGGATGAAATGATACTCTTAATTAGTAATGATAATTAATAAGGTTGTATATTAAAACTCATCAAAGAGAGGTAATAATTGTGAAATGAAGTATTTTATCCAACATGGTTTACAGCTGAAAATGCTCAAAAAATCTTCAATCCAATACTAAATGCTGTACCAGTATTACATTTGATACAACATCAAATAGCATATCTATTGGAAATGGCTGATATCTCCTGCTTACAGTGTCTTTTAGTGTTAACTGGTGAGAATATCCTCTGTAGAGTATCATTTGAGGTATCTCCACAGTGAAAAATTACAGGGTTTCTCTCTCTGTTCTGATTATCTTAAGAGGCCATTCATAACTACTATGCCTGTTCAATAAATGATTGAAGTTAAATATTAATCATGGTGACACCAATGCTTGACATGCCATGTGCTTCAATATGCATGGAAATGTTATGTCTTGTTTATTACATACATGTAGTGTAGAAAGATGTATAATCTATACATATAAATAAAAATGAAGTGTCTGTTTGTAATTTGAAATTAACATCTTTTTACTAAATGCATTTAAAAGTATATACGGTACTTATATGAAAAAATCAATTTTTAAAATTTTTGTCTGTCCATCTGTCTGTCTGTTTGTTCCGGCTAATCTCTGAAACGGCTGGACCAATTTTGACGGAACATTTATTGGCAGATAGCTGATGTTATAAGCACTGCTTAACCAGTAGCACTTTAGTTCAAGATAATGGCATGACAATGGTGATGGACAAATATGAGTAGTATTCAATAATAGTTTTGAATCCTAATTTTGTGTTATGTGTATGATATTTATATGCCATTTCTATGGAATTATCTGCTATTGTACCTTCTAAGAATTTGAATTTTTTTTCATATACAAAATCCCATGCAACAATGACTATAAATTTGCAAACTGTATTTTGTGTATCCAATCCATAGATCTTTTATTGTTATACTTTTATTGTAAATTTTTAAATACTCAATGTATCATCACACTATTATTGAATTTTAAAAACTAATTTATTTTTCATGCTCCTTTTAAATTAAATTAATTATTCAAAAATTTAATATTGTTAATTCCTTGTAGAACAATTTATAAAATATAAATATGCAAGAATGAAAAGTCCTCAGAATTTATAGCATCGAAAAGGGCTTTAAAATTAAAAACCAAGTAATTAATATTAAATATAAATTTTCTAGATAAATAAAATATTATAAATTTATAATATAGTCTTCCCACCTCTTCCTTTCTAATTTCTATTTAAAATGAAATTGTATGACATTGCATTCAATGCTATATTATTACTTTTTTCAATCTATTTAATTTCTATTTTTAGCTTCTTTGGATATACCCCAAGCATGCCAACCAGTTATACTCCTTCATGATTCTTGTCTTCTATTGCTGAAAAATTTGTCTCTATACATGGGCTTATATGCTGATAATGTCCCCAAACCAGCTGTTAATTTACTATCAGGACTTCTAAGATCAATTCTCAATTCTGTCTATGGAGATATTCATAGTAAGAATATAAATCTTTGATTGAATGACAGGGAATTTTATCTTTTGCAAAGTAATTAACTAAAGGTTTGAACCACATTAAAAGTTGATTTTCAAAAATGTTTGTGATATCTTCATATTGTTTAAAATGTCAACCAACATAAGTAATAATTTATTCTACCATGATACAATGTTTTTTACTGATCTGTGTTAATATATTTTTATTCCTATGTTACTTAGATAATATGTACTTTAAAAAAATTCTATTTGGAATTACCTGAAAAAAAAATTAGCTTAAAAACATTACTAAATTTTGCAATTTCAGAAAAAGAAAAAGAATATTATTTGCTTAAAAGGTTTTATTGTGCAACTGATCAGTTTTGTAAAAAAAAATCTTATGAATAAAAATCAATACTTCTGTGACTATTTCATTTTGTAACATGTCAAAATTGATGTTTTGGTATATTGATAAATAATTTTTACAAATTATTTTTTCTTCTAGAAACATATATTTAATATTTCATTCATAAAATCATTTCAGTGATAATGTTTTGATAATCATCTTTATCTAAAATATTATAATGGTTATTTTTCTCTCTATTCTATTCTTATTTTATTCTCATTTCTGTGCTTATTTTAATAATAATTTTTAAAATGTCTTAAATTTTCTGAAATTCCTATCTATCATTTTATATAAATGTTTTTAACAATTTGATGTATCTATTAATAATCCAACTTTTTTTTTTTTTTTTTTTTTTACTTGTATTCTATGTTTGATGAAAATTTTCACTAGATAAGCATTTTTAGTTTAACAAAGAAATATAGAGAGTAATATGACATAAAATAAATATCATTTAAGTCTTAATGTATTTGAAAGTTTTTAATAGATAAAAGTTCCAAGCTGAGTATATCTGAGTAGCTGAGAATTGATTTATATCTTAATTTAACAAACTGATCCCATTAATCCATATTTCTCTTAAAAATATTAGTTTTAAAGTATATTTTACCTAAAAGCATAAAGTGCTTAATAATTTGAGATTGGTTAATAAATTATTGGTTGAAATTAAATTAATTTTTTGCTATATTTTCAGCTCCCAGAAGTGCAGCTAATTGGCTTGCTCTTAAACAACATAGGGAATGGGCTTCACTAAGTTTTATTAGAGCAACAGCATGTTCTTCTGCTATGTGTCAAGCCCTTAGTACACCTTCCTGGATCAATTTACT
>BMAV01001891.1:171200-233499 GCA_019973955.1 Trichonephila inaurata madagascariensis
TTTAATTGGAAATGAGAAAATAATACTATACTTTCTAGTCAAGTTTGTTTGTATAAGAAAAAGGGGGTTGAGATATAGGTAATATTGTAGCATGAAGAGCACTATCAATGAATCAGATTGGAAAAAAAAATGTTTTTGTTTAATCTAAATCCTAATCTTACTAGAAAGAAAAAAGATATATGTAATTCCTATGTTAAATGAATTGAAAATTGTGATGTATATAATATATATGTTCAGTATCACAATTTATAGCAGATAAACTATTTTCACATTTTTTAATCAAATACTGTTATAACTAAACTAATTTATTTTGATTCATTCTCTCTGCATAAACTTAAAATTTAGACATTTTTTTTAAAGGAAAATATTTTAAAATTATTTTGAAACATGTTAAAATGTATTATATTCACTGTTCAAGTTAGAATTGAATACTAGATATTCTAATGACAAATTTAGTAGCAATAAGTAATTTAAATCTTTTTATTATGTAATAGTTTATATTTCTTTAATATTCTTACATAGTTTCTTTTTATTAATGAGTGTTCATTAACCTATTAAGGAATAAAAATTGAAACTTGGTTTTGTATGCTATTTTAAAATTAACTGCTAATTATATACCTAAATAGAATAAATGAATACATTTCTAATTAACTTCATACAAAACAGAAGAATGTTGTTAAGAGCAGCTTAATCTTAATTGAATACAAGATAAGTAAATAAAAAAAAGAATAAGTAATCTCAATAATAAATTATATAGTATTTATATAAAATTTTGTTGTAATTTCTGTCAACAGTATATAATTAAGAAAGTTTCAATTCCAAGTAAAAATTAATTTACAAAAGGAAAATAAAGATCGTAAATAATTAGAGATGAGATATATAATTTTTATTCTGCATTAAAAGTTGAACTCTCTCATTTTTCCAAGTAAGTATCTTCTATAAAAAGAAAAACCTGGAAAAAAGTTTCAAAAAATTTTAAATAATTTTTTTTTCCTTCAATATTATTTTATGAGAAAGCAATTATTAATCTTAAAAAGTTGTTTTTGTAAAACTGCTAATTTTTGAGGCAGTATAGAGTTTGATTTGAAATGAGGGTTTTGAAATTATATAGCATTTAAAACAATTTGAAATTAAATAGAATCAGTATAAAGCTTAAGTATAGGAAATGATATTAATGAATGGATCTATTGGAATTATTAGTTCAAGGTTAGTTTTTATAATGTAAGCTGTTCCTGCATTCTATAATTTTATTCCAGAATATCCACATAAAGGAAAGTGGGAGATGCGACCAAAAGTCTCTTTGACTGCTTCTCACTGTAGCACATTAGCAGAGGAATATGTAAGTGTCATAAGGCATTTGCATACACTTCCAGTGTGGAGAACTTATATTAGCCAATTTATATCAGAATATTTGCAGCTACTGACTGAAATTTTTTCTCAGCCTATGAATACGGTAATAATTTTAAGATATTTAAAATCTATGTTATATTAATAAAATATAAGTTTTGGATGAAAAATTTGTTGCTGCTTTTTTTTCTGACTTATTTAATAATCTTTTATATTCTCTTGTGTGCTATTTTGTATGCATGATTTTTTCAAAACATTTGTTTAGTATTAATGTAAAGTTGAAATAAATATTTAACATTTTAAAAATAACTCCATATAATGAGAAAGTATTCTTGTACCTGAGTTATTTAAAATATTTTCACATTTAATGGGCATCATTCTTATATTTATTTACTTTTTTTCAATTTGACTTAAGTTTTAAATACTCAAATTATTTGAAATATTAGTAAATGAATGCCTTGACACTGCACTGCTCATTGATATATTTATAAAGTGATACTGCTGCTACCTGGATATTTGCATATTGCTATTCCATGACTTTTGTCACATTAATGTGTTATCATATATATAGAATATTTCTTAGCTTTGAAAAAGGATTAATAAATTTTTTTTTAAAGATGGATAGCTTAGCTCTGAAAAAATACAGTTTCTGCTTGGCAGTCCTTGCTACACTTGGTGGAATTGATAAAAGAGTACGTTTGGGTGGCTCAGTTTCTGATGATAATGGAGAAACCAGCACAGTTACAAAAATATCTCCTAGTGGAAAAATTCACTTGCATTCTCAAGATAAAAAAAATTCTGCAAAACAACTTTTAAATCAGCTAACAGTAGTAAGTAAATCATTGAATTTTACAAGATCTGAAATTTACTTATTTTTTTTATTTGTATATTAATATAATTTTTTAAAGGAAAGAAATATTAGAGCATTTTCTGTGTTATGCAATTTTCAAACTTGTAATATATACATTGAAAAAAATACTTTCGTCTTTATATATATATTAAAATACTGTATCATGATTTATCAAATTAGGTAAAAGTATCAATCTCAAAACTCTATGTGTACACATCAAACAAATTTACATATTTTAATGTGCTTATATTTCAATGAAATTGCTGATAAGAATTTAAGACTGAGTTTTAATACATTTATATTGAAATGAAATTTCATTATTATAAATAATGAAAATACACAGAATAGATTTTCTGTAATTTTTGTTATATATCTGTGTTGCATATCCTACTCATTATTTTCGCCTGTGCTACTTCTATATCATCTTCAAAGCTTATTAAAGAAAAGCCTACTTTTAAAATAAAATGTGAAAAGCTTATTTATTTTTTAGTCACTGCTTAGAGATAATTTTTTTTAAAAAAAAAGTTGTTAAATTACAATTTGTATTGGTGATTTTTATACATAAATAACAAATCTTTGTGGTCTTTCATTAAGTGTAATATTAAAATGTTTGTTTGTTGGTGTTTTTTTTTTCAAAATGTATAGGTGCCTGCTTCCAAATTTCATCTGGATGATGAACTCACTTCTGACAAGATGCTTGATGTATGGGCAGCTTTATTAGCACTTGCTGTTGGAGATGAAAGCTGCCTTGAAAACAGGTGTAAGAATGATCAACAATCAGCTGTCCCTCAATCATCTGGTATGAATTATGGTGTATTTTTTGCTGAAAATCAAATAAGTTTGTGAAGTTTCTATCCCAGCTATTTTAGTATTTACTATTGTAATCAGAAATTTTTATCAGAGCTGTCTTAGTAATAGTATAAAATGTTATTTTTATGTTTTTTAATAAATTGGTTCATTTTCAATTTCCTTTAACTAGTCATATTGCTAAAATACTGATGATTTGTGTGGTTCTATTTGTATTTTTGAAGCATAAAAGCGATTTTGTGCATTATTTTTGCCAATGACATCTTCACTTTTCAGAGGAAAAGTATCTTGTAGCATTGTATTTTTAATTAAAAGTCAAAAGAAACTAGTATCAAAAAGACTTATTTTCCCTTTGATGAACTGTAATTGTTTCTAAAAAGCTAGATCAAGCATTGAGATATGAAAAACAAAGCCTATGAAAAATATCACAAAGAAAAGCATACAACAATTTGAGAAGTCCCCGCCCCCCCCTTAATTTGAATCAATGAAAAAATTTACATTTTGTCATTCTTATTTATAATTCTTTTTATTGGCTATACATATTAAAATAGACATTCAAAATTATCTTTAAATTTTAGAATGAAATTTTTATTTTTTATACTCTCAATAATTATATTTTTAGTCTAAATTCTAACAAAAAGTTTTCTTTTTTAACTATAATAAATTTGATAAATAGAAAGAAAAAAAAAGAATTAAGAAACAAGCCTTATTGTAGTTGCATATGAGGTGTAACATCTGACATGCTATTGTGGTAAGTAGGCAATAGTAACTTGAATCTTGAAAAAAATGAATCAAGTATAATTGGAAATAATTTTCAAATGAATAATTATATCTTTAATGAAACTTTTATTTAACACAAGGAGTAATGCAATTTTTTATCAAAAATATTTATTCTTGTTCAATTTGAGGAAGAGTGGACTTATAGATAGACTTATGATAAGTAAAATACGGCACATATTGTAATTTCAAAGTATTTCAAAGCCGTTGAAAAACAGCGTCAATAACAGTACCACTTTTAGTTGTCGAAATATTTTGATTTGTATTCATTTCGGGCTTTAGTTCATCAGTCAAAAAAGCTATGAGTGGCTCAACTTCTGGCAAACTGAAGTTAAAGTTCAAATCACCACTCAAAATCATGGGAAGCGAGTGATAGTTTGTTTTTAAAAGAGCAGAACCATCTTCGGTATATGGTAAAAGTACAAAATGCATGAAATCTTTAATTTTTTTAACGGTTTGATTCGTAGAAATGTATACGGCCACCAAAATCACTGCTTGTCCATTTTCAAATATGCATTCTGCCGCACATATGTCCCCAATATCTTGACTAGCAATACCCAGTCCACTTGTTTGACGATAAATAATGTCTGTGTGGGGAGTCACAACATGTGAGTTGTTCTGTTTGCTATTGACAGCGACAGGAATTAACCTCAAAGTGTGAAAAAGATATGCACTACAATATTTATTCAAATAATTCCATATTACTTACTCGTATATTCTGAAGAATGTTGAACTTTTTCTGACACTTAACAGTAAATATAATTATTAATATAGTTTACACATATAAATTAACCTCAGATTTCTTACACAACGAGTCCTGAGACTTTGACAGTTGAGCATAAGGATCATAAGTTTATCCTAAATAAGAATTCGAATCTTTTGAAATGCTAACTTTAACAATATAAAAACAACAACGACCAACTAGAGTTGGTCCTGATGCGAGGGTAGTGAAGAGACACTATCACGGGAGTTGGACCTTGATGTGGGGGTAACGATGAGACACCATCAGGCACGCTCATTGGTCAAATCAAATAGCGCGCTCTTACATCTCTTCCTGTTACTTATTTCTGTCCCTTTTGACAAAATTACTCCTACTAAATTCGGCAATTGAGAGGAAAGATGTTACACATCAACAACTAATTAAAATCTTTAAATTATTAGCTTATAATAAATTTTACAGATACTTTTTTTTCTTGTGTTGAAAATAAAATTACTGTTGTAATCAGAGGTAATATATTAGCATTTATTAATGTCACAACTACCAAATGGCACCGCAAAACAGAATATTTATATGGTTTCCCTCTGGCAGAGGAATGGAAAACCACCAGGAAGTAATTCATTAGGCTGCTGGAGATCTGGTGTGTATCATGATGCGGGAATCTTTTCCAATTGTTCATACCAAAAAAATATGCATAGAACTGTATATAATTTAGTAGCTAGAAGAATGCCTATATACAGAAAATAAAGTATATTGGCCCAGAGGTGGATCATTCATACTTTCTAAATGATTTATAATTCATCACAGATGATATAAGGCTCAATCTGGGGGGTTCAACCCCCATATTGGGCATCATAGCCAACCAATAAAAACCAACATTGAAAGGGATTCCCGCACAATGGTGCACACCAGATCCCCAGTGGTTTCTGTTAATCAGCTAAAGAGAAACTATACACAAACACTGTCTGGTAGCGTCACCTGTCAGTTTTGACATGAATAAATAATGTATTACCACTAGTTACATTGTGTATATATGTACAAGTAAGAGATGGCTAAGAAAAAAAAACACATATCATTCACAGTGCGCAATAAGTGGTCAAAAAAAAAACGTCATTAAGAAAAGTCATTTTTTTATTTCAGCTAAACAATTAAAATAATTACCGTAAAATCCGGCGTATAACGCGCACTTTGAACACAAAAAATGTGATCGAAATATAAGGGTGCGCGTTATACGCCGGGTATAAAAGCGATAGCTTCAAAAATAACAAAATGGATGAGCATAAGCAAATTTTTACTTTTACACATATCTCTAAATACTGTTTATTAAATAGAACTGATATACCTTATGAACTAAAAGAGATCTAGTTCTCTAGAAATATACTGCTATTTCAAAAGTCTGGCTTTATTTCTCGAATAAATGACTTCAAAACATAAGAACGTTGTATACAAAATTTCAGAGTTCATTTTAAAAAGTGGAGTGCGCGTTATACGGCGAACATACATGAAAATTAAAAAATGCAGCTTGAAAGTATAGGTGTGCGTTATACGCCGGATTTTACGGTAAATCAAATAGTAATATTAAAAAGAAAAAGTCATTTACAAAAAAAAGAAATTATGGTAGCTCTTTAATTCTTAAAAGAAAAGCAAAATAAAATAATTATTTACCCATTCCCTTTTTGATACAATTCAAATTTATGAAGCAGCTCTGATGCTATTCCCATCGGAAAAAAAGAAAGTGAGTTATTTGAACTTTTCTAAAAACACCTGTTCAGCCAACCTAAGAATGACATCATCAACATATGATGCCATTCCTCCCAATATTTGAATAAAAATACTTTGCATAACTGAAAACGATTTTTAAACACCTCTTATCGGCGGCAAAACGAAATATCCTTTTAATGTTAAAATTAATTAAAAAATGCTAAAATAAATTAAGACAAATATGTATATCAGAGAAAAATATATGTTATGGCCGAAGATAAGAATATTTAGGGTAAGTAGTGCTAACATGGTGCACACCAGATCCCCAGTGGTTTCTGTTAATCAGCTAAAGGGAAACTACACAAACACTGTCTGGTAGCATCACCTGTCAGTTTTGACATGAATAAATAATGTATTACCACTAGTTACATTGTGTATATATATATATATGTATTTGAATCTAGTAAATCGATACTTACAATTAAATTATTTTATATTTTATTTATTTTTCAGGTATAAACAAATGCTATTTACATCAACAATATTTTCTTCTTCACTTAATAAAAGCTATTCGTGTACTATTTGGAAACCAGCATTACCTCCACAAAGTCATGACAAGGACTCTGCATTTAAATTATGCTTCAAATAATTCTATTGTTACTCTACTCACTGCTTCACAAAAAGGAAATGGAGAATCTGTTGATAATCCTTTATTACTTCAATATTTAATGTGTGCTGCTAGTCAACCATCCCTCTTAAAATCTGTATTTACCTGGGATGAAATTGAAGTAAGTGTCAAGTCTTTATCTCCCTGCTTTACTTATAAATAATGTTAAGAGTTTATACTCCTTAAGAATCGATTTTCATATAAAGCCCTCGGTATGAAAATATTATGAGGAGTGAAATTTAAAAAAAGCATTGCACTCGCTTCTGTGCATGTGCTAAATCTCTGTCGGAAGAAAGAAGGAAGAGTTTCTACTTTCTATTCATTTTTAAAATTGTAAACCATTTTTTTTACCGAAATTAGACAAAAAAATAATTACAGAATTGGAAAGATATACAGTATAATTTTTTTTTACAAAATAATGATATTTTCCATTTTTTATGATTTTTTTCTAAAATTAGACAATATCGATGCATTTTTATGAAAAGAATTTTTCAATCATTCTGTACAGACTTCTTATCATTGTAATGAATCGATGTTTTATACTAAAAAAAAGTTCATACTCTTTGGTCTTTTAGAATCAGTGATTCAAAATATAAAATGCCAAAAACTTTTTTTTTTTTACAATTTTTCAAAAAACTCAAAATTCTAATTAAATGTTCAATAACTTCGTCATTTATAAAAATAATCGCATGAAACTTTTTTTCTGCCTGTAAAACATTATTATCCGTGTTCTGTCCAAAGACTGAAATAATTGCTTAAAAATTATGGATTTTAAAAAGTTTTTGTGTTTTTTATCTAATACAATTTTTTAAAAAAATTTTTTTTTCTTTAATTTTTTTTTTTTTTTTTTTTTTTGCCTTCTTTGTTTAAAATTACCATTGTTTGTTATCAATGTGTAAAATTTGGAAAGTATAACTTAAAAATTAAGCCCTCAGAAAAATTAAAACTTTAAAAAAAATCACAAACTACATTTACTGTCTTTTCGTCTGCTTGCGTCGAAACCCGATTTTTGAACTAAACGACTTTCTTGTGAGTAATGACTTATACTCCATTTCACCTTAACTTGGCAGTCCAAATCACATCTGTTGCTGGGTTACACAAGAAGATGAGGCTGACTATAACAAATAAAAATCACCAAATTTGGGGAGTAAAAAAATGCGGGTGAAAAATTTTATTTTTGTTTCATTATAGAAACAAAAATAAATTTTTGAAAACAATTAAAAAAACAATAGAAAGAACCAAATGTTGAAACATTTCTATAATTTTGAATGTTTTTCTTTTATGGTGAATGTAAATAATGAAGATATGAAATCCATTTTATAATTTTAAATTTTAAGAGCATTTATTGTTATATATATATATATATATAATAATGAATGTGAACTTTATCATATACAGAAGGTGGTTCTAAACTACTGAAGAAACAGTACCACATGTACTTCCACTCGTACTTGGTGGTGATTTCAATACTGGTTTCGATAAAGGTGAAGGATTGAGATTAGTACAATTAAAATCATTGCTTCATTTGTATTTTGTTTCTGTAAGAGCACTTGGGCAACTAGGTATAGTACAACCATTGATGCGATGTTCTCACGATTGGTAAATCTACCGTTGTTCACGTATCATACTTTAGTTACCACAATATCCTCTTGTCAAAGTGATTAATAATGGTGAGAATATTAATGTAATTAATACTGAAAGTGATATTAATAGTGAATTAAATCAACCTTCTTAACAATGTACTGTGAGTAACATATATTTATGTAACATAATTGATGTATATTATTATATATATATTATTTTACAAAATCAATATGAAAATTTTGAATAGAATGAAAAAAATACATGCATGGTTTCAGTATTATATGAGATGCATTTATATACCCTGTTTGCTTACTATATAATCAAAGACAACCGTTCTTAAGAAATGAAATCTAGTCATGCGTTGGAGCTGGCACACACAGTTTTATTTCATTTTCTTTCCCTCATCTTTTGATCTTAAAGAAAATCTAAATAATTTATAATTACCTCGTACTGCTTGTAATAAAGTATTTAAATAAACTGTACAAAAGATTTTTATATTATTAATCATATGAACTTGATAAAATTAAACATGATTTTTAAAATGAAAAATTTGTGACTACAGTTACTGAGTGTTCATGGTCTTGAACACTTGTTTTACATTATTTCTGTCAAATCATGGGTTCAAGCTCTGATGCCACTAAAATCCTGTCTTGTAGAAGTTCTGGTGCATGTAAAATCTATAGAGGATCAGTGCTCAAGTGGGCATGGTATGGAAGTTTGCAAATTGAGGTGCCAGCTCAGGTGTTGTCCTTGTCACTTGATCAGGGTTCAAAATTACAAGGTCTGCAGCTAATGGTCTTCATGTAGTTTCAAAGTACAACAATAATAGAAATAATAAATTAAATGGAAAATTCAGATTTAAATTACATAATTTGAAAAAAAATCTCTTACTATATTGCTCTTTTTGAATATTTTGGCATTGTTAAATTTAGTATAAAAATTGTATTGTAAATTATTGTATCTTTTGTATAAAAATTAATATAGTTAAATTGTTCAATTTTTTTTATAATCTCTAATTTTAAAATCTAGTTCATTTCAATTAAAGCATAAATTAATTTTAGAACATGGAGTGTGTTAAATTTTTTTAATAGATAAGGAAAAAATGTTTAAGTTATCAATGAAACAAATGTAAGACTTTACAAATTTTCCTTTAATTTATTTGTAATAAGTTTTGTTCCTTATTTCACATACTTTCTATTTATAAAATATGTTTGCTTAGTTTTTTTTATAGATTTTGAAAATTTATGAATTCTACTCTTGCTGATTGACATTATATATATATGTATAAAATTCACTTACTCTCATGAAATGATTTTGTTCTTTACATCATTTGGAAAATTCCCAAATTTTTATTGTTGATAGTGATTTCCATCAGTCATGGAAACCTTGTAATTTAAATATATGATTAAGATGCATTTTTTATTTCCTTGAAAATCTTTTGTGAAAAATGATTTTCTCTTGTAAGAATTAACTCTGACTCTCTTATATGAATTATACGTAGTAGGATTCAAAAGTTCCCAGACTGAGTTCTATAACTTAAAAAATATTACTCTCTCTATATAAGTTAAACTGCTGAAACATATCCTTCTTCGAAATAAGACTCTTGAGTAACAGCATACTTTTGCCATGGCTTGTAAAAGTCATTGAAACATTTCTGGAATCCATTTTTAGCCATGTGCTTTAATTCATCCTGCAATGCACTTTTTTTAACTTCATCTCCAGATTGTCATCGTTTAACATGCAGGGAACAATATGTTGACACACCCTATGCATGTTAAGATCCTTAGTCAGTATCCATTGACATGTGGCCAAGGATATCCCAACTGATTCTGCTATTGTTTAAAGCCTGTTTTTATGTACTGCCACAGAAGCTTTTTTGATGTTTTCAGCTGTGTGGGAAGTCTGGACATCCAGAGCATTTGTCGACTTAAACACTTTCCCTGCCTTCTCTGAAATGTTAATGCCACTCTAAAGCTGGCGTTCCCAATAATCAAATTTTAATTCTTCATAGCACTATTTCCCAAACGAACACAAAAATTAATATCCATTATCCACTCAACAAACGCAGTTTCTTTCAATTGCTGATGACTAAATATATCTGCCTACAAAATACGCCATTGTGGCGACTCACTGACCACGTGATTTGGAACATACTTTTTTAGGTAAGGGGAAGAATGCAATAACACACAGAAATGTTATTGTAGTCATCCTGTTGCAAAAATTTTCTACGTTATGGGCTCAGTCTGTGAACTTTTGAATCTTACTAGGAAACGCTGGGCATTAGTTATATTTAAATGTAATTATTCAAAATTTTCAGGCTTCTGCATTAGCACTTTCGCAATATCTTATATCAGTCTCATCCCTCCCACCATCTTCACTTGTGAAAGAAAGTCGTATCAGCAGTCCAGCTATTGAACCAGTCAGGAACACCTTAAGTCTAGAATCAAGCCAAATTCATCCTGTGATAAATCCTGTCAACAGACAACGAAGAATAAAATCCAAATATCCTTCTGTTATAAGTGGAACAGATCCTCAAGAAATTCAGCTCTTTATGGAAATGGGGTTCTCTAGGAGAAATATTGAAATGGCTTTTAGAGCTATAGGTATTACTTATTAAACCACTTCAGGCTACATTTTCTATCACAAAATTAAGAGTAATGTCATGTAAAATATATGTTTTAACTCAGATTACAATTGCAAAAGATACCAACTTTTAATTTGTTGTATGTAAAAAAATATCTTGAGTAATACATGACAGGATTATTCTGATGTTGAGTTGGGTTTTATGCAATTAAAATCTCAAAAATATGACTATTTTCTACTTAATTGAGAATTTATAATGAAAACTAAAAAATTTGCTATAAATTTGCAATTTCAACCTTCCCTTTTTTTTTAAACTGATAAAATTAATTCACATGACCTTGAAATCAACTCCAAATCAAATTAACTGATAAAAACTAATTCTGTGAGAGTTAAAGCATAAAATGAAGAATTATTAATGAAAATCAGGATATTTTAGAAATATTAGGAGTAAAGTATAAGTACTTTATAGAATAAACAGTTTTGAATATAAGATAATATTTTTTTAAAAATTCAGATGAGATATTTTTTTAGATGTGCAAAGGAAATTTAAATGAAGTATTAAATGAGATAGGGGCTTTTTTCTCCAAAGGAGGTATATTATGGAATTGTACAATGTATAAAATACTTAATATCTTATTAAAATTTGCAATTGTAGTAATATATTTATTTAAACATATACTGTATCAGGTATTGTATCAATATTGTGAGGAAAGATATATATTGCTTTTATAAAAATTTGTGGATGTTTTTAGTCTTTGAAAGTTGTTTATATAAGAAAATTAGAGTTTTATGAGCATAATACATGTTTTCAATGATAGTTTACAAAGATGTTTAGGCTGAACTATGCATTATTCCTTAGTAACTACTTATATATGAATCTGGAAAACAAATTTTAAATTTCAGTGCAACTAATGTTTAATGTTTGAATAATTTACTGATTGATTGAGAAATATTTCCAATTATTAGCTCAATTTCAGTAAGCTATAAAATTACAGAATTATAGCAATGAATATATTTTATTATTTAGGAATACTTTTATCATTAGAAAATCTATAGGTCAGCATGTATGAATTCAATATTAGAATAATGATTCTCAACTTGGAAAAAAAAATTTATATTCATTGATAGATCTCGGAATGCATTATAAAGCTATTCATTTACAAATTTAATCACATTAAAAATGGTTGGCTTAAGTGCACAGTAAAATAATATAAGTAATCTCTTAGTTTTTGCTCCCCAAATTATTTATTATTACTTTAATAATTAAAAATATGATGCATTTTAGGGAGCTATTCAAATTCTGAAATGGATTTCTCAAACAAACTTGAAGTAGTCAGTTGGCTTTTAGAACATGAAGATGAAATTATTGACTTATCTGATGATGACAGTTCTACATCTTTTGAAGCTTATACAGATTCTGATTCCTTCACAGCTGATGATGAGAATGATGCTATTAAAGGATACTGTCCTGGGAAATCTGTAAATATAAATAGACTTTTTAAAAACTTTTTTTAAAATTGTGAGAGAAATTACTTATGATTGAAAGTAGTAATATTTAAAATAGTTTAATCAGAAAGTTTCATAGAAACATGTATTGCCTACTGCTGCGTAAGATGTTGTTAATGAAAATAAGTCTATATATATTTTTTAATTTATTTTTTAATAAAATTTATTGAACTGAAGGAAGAGTGTTAAAAGTCATTTTGAGCATATATAATAATTCATTTAATCATTCTATAACAACAATGTGAATAAGTTTTCCATCCATTTTTGAGTTAGAAAAAATTAATTTTTTAAATTGAAATTTAGCAGCTTTTACATAAAACTTTTAAATCAAGATTTGGCACAAAAAAAAATGTGATTAGTTTTAACATTTGCTTAAATTTTTGTATTAGGAAAATGTGTTTTACAACCGTGGAGATTTCCACAGTGAACTTGACTATGCCTTCTACATGGCAGAAAATTTACGTATGGGTAGTCTGGTACGTTGTTGCATAGAATTTCAAGATCTGAAGAAAGGAGATATTGGTGTGGTAGTTAATGTAAGTTTTAAGATTTTGAAAATATTACTTTAACAGTTTTAATGTTTTATTTTCTTTTTCCTTTAAATTATTAATTTAATCATGCATTACAATCATTAAACCTTTTTAGTATATTCTAATTTTTTTTTTAAATTTAGACAGGAATTTTTTATTTAAATCAAACCAATTTGGAAAATTTTGTTGCAACTTTTATGTTATTTTTTATATGTTGCATATGAATAACTTAAGATGTCAGAGCTAAATGTAATAATTTAATGATCTGTTATATTAAAAATAAGTATTTTATGATGTATGTTATGAATTAAAAAAGTGTTCTTACAGGTATAAATCTTTGAAAATGTTTCACATCTAATTTCATTGAATACTCTTACTTGTATTTATGTGAAAATTTATTATGATATAGCTTAATAATGTGGTACATGTAAAAATATAAAGTTGTAAGCATTCATCAAAACAATTATAACAAAGAAATTAATATCAGTTTTGTTGATATTTTTGAAATTTCCGCAGACTTTTATGAGAAAAATTCCTTAATAGTTGAACTAATAATCATGTTACTGAAAATTAGTATAATGAATTTTTATCTTCTGTTATGTAGGTTGACCCTAGTAGCTATAATGTAAAAGTAGAATGGAAGCGTGTTGGTAAATCGTATTGGATGAGGTATAAATACATTGAATTTTTAAATCCCTATCTTCAAATGGATCCAAGTGCTGCTGCAAGTCAATGTTGTCTGGAATTGGGTGATCAGGTCAGAGTCAAATCAACAGTTAGTACGCCTTTTTACAAGTGGGGTAATGTGACTCATGATTCCGTTGGTATCATCAGAGGTATGTTTCTTTGTTATAGTAGTATACTCTGTAATGATTTTGGTAAAAATGTTTTAAACATTTCAAAAATATATTTTTTTTTATACTTTTTGAAATTACTGACTGTATAAATAATCTTAAACTGCATTTCAAAATGTCACTTATAAGTTCTCTATCAGTTTTTTACTTTAGTATGCTATTACTACATTAAATCATGAAAAAACTTTACATTTTATTGCTTTTGTTTTTCTTTATGAAAGCATTAACCCCTAACAGCTAAGCAAAAGTTACACAATTCCTTCCCTGTAGCCACTGTTTTTCACATGCACATGCATATGTGGTGTATTGGAGGGGAAAAAATGCACAAATGAAATAAGTAAATCTTTTGAAAACACTTTTAAGGTTATTGTATTGCATTTCAAAGATTTTGGAACAGTTTTCTGATATCAGGGCAAAGAAATTATTGTATTTTGGAAAGCGGTATACACCCCTGAGGCAGTTAATACACTGGCTGAATGAGGTATACATAAGAGTTGTCCAAATGAAAAGTAGACATGTGCAAATGATTGCAGCTATAGCAGCGTTACCGAGCCTGGATATAAAGGAAAGTAGGAGGTGTACACTGCATATGACGTGCAATGATGAAACCTGTTTTTGGTAGAGGAAATAGATCAAATGTAAAGTCATACTTTTCATGGATGCGTCCATATCCAAGCAATGTGTGATAGTATGGTTTCTGATTGCGGAAGGTGAGCTGAATGCGAGCAATTATCAGTGAATGGGGTCAGTCTATGGCAAACACTGCTTAGTTCAAAGAATTGGTGCAAAAGTTTTCTTGAAAAGTGGCAAACAATACCAGATCTTCATGACAATGTCGGCCCAAATGTCTCTTGTGAAGCCCTGACAACCTTAAAAAAATTTCATTGAAAAATGTTGGAAAACCCACCATACAGTCCAAATTTGTCTCACTGAAACCTTTTCCACTTTTTCCACTTAAGAGAGCATTACGTTTCCATTCAGATGATCAGGTGAAGTAAGCTGTGCAGAACTTCTTTGAGAATCAGTCACAATCTTCCTACAACGTAGACCTTCTGTCGAAAAAATGGGACCTTTGTTACAATGCCCAGGGCAATTTATTTTAAATTCCAAAAGAGGTATTTTTTTTTATTCAATTTGTCGACTTTTCATTTGGGCTACCCTTATATATATGCTGTGGCAGTTAAGTAGTTAATGATTCACAATAATCTCTTAAAATGTCGAGTCAAATCACATATTGGGAATTGAAAATTCACTTTCACCCAAGGTTCATGCCATGATGTGTCTGTTGCATATTGAAATAATTTAACCTCAAAATCCTTATGTATAGGAATAATGTAAAAATTTACAGAGTTAATTATCTGATCAGGTATTTATCTTTTTTATATGACTGGTTCAAAATGGTGTAGTCCATAGGTGCTAGCATATTTCATAGATTTTATGACATTTACTCAACTAAAGCAAGAAAAATAAGAAACAGCTTTTTGTCATTTAAATAGTTTTTATGTATAGTGTTGCTTTAAAATTAAGTTCCAAAACAGTAATATTATCTTCTAAAATTGCATTTCATTTCATTAAAGCATATGTTTGTGTGTGTTTGTTTTCAAATTTAACTAGCCCATCTTAAACTAATTAATAAACATTGTAGATTATGTGAATGAGATATTTGTACACAACATATTGTGTGAAATTCTATTTTTTAAATTCAATAAATTTTTTATAGGTTTCAAATCTGAAGGTCAAAAGGTAATAGTTGATTTTCTTACTCAAATGGGCTGGAAGGGTTTAACCTCGGAGTTGGAGCGAGTGCCTGGGTCACCTAACATCAATATGATGTAATTTTAAACCTTAATTTACTTTTTTTTTACTAGTTTTTTTTTAATTTAATTTTTGAATATTCTATAACATTTAAGTTTTGAATCATACTTTTTTCTTTTGAAAATTTTCCTTGTTAGAAGGTATTGTTATTTTTTAAATATATCATATTTGAGGCATATAGTAAATAAATTTTAGTTTAAATGGGAAGAAAAATATCTTACCTTTATATTTGTAATTTAGTTATACATTGTTAATATTAATATACAATTTAAAAAATAATCACTATTAAAAAATACAGATACATAATATAGCAATTGGATTCACATATGTCAAAAATTTATAATTTTGTATTATAATTAGAATTATTTTACTTAGAATATTTTATTTAGAATTAGTTTTATTTAGAAATATTATTTTCCAGCCATGTTAATAATTTTAAAAAGTAATAAATAAAGTTGCAGGAAATTTTAAAAAAAATGAGTTATCTTTTTACAATCCATAAAAATTGCTGACTGGGTGTCATAGTTGGTTTGTCGCTGGCCTTCTGTACCCAAAGTTGCGGGTTCGACCCCAGCCCAAGTTGGTGGATTTTCCTGATGCAGGAAATCGACAGCGGCCATGTCATAGGATTATACGGAATGAAAAAGATCCCTTGAGTGTTCATTTGGCTTGGATGCTCTCGGCAAAATTAAATTCCTAAGAACAATTTTCCCATTGGCAGAGCTCAGGTGCCTCCCTCCTGGGGAAGAAACTGGGCATCAAAATCACTTGCGGTAATTGGTATTGCCTAAATGGTGTCGCACTAAAAAGTGATACCTGCTCCTGGGGAATGTACTAGGTCTGCAAAGGTAGAAATACCAATACGCAGCCCCATTATAGAAAATAAATAATAAAAATAAAAATTCAAAACATTTTGTGGTATATGTATTACTTTGTGTTATCCAGTTAAGTAATATAATTTCTGTGTAAATTATATATTTTTTTAGATGTGGTGGATGTCAAACTTTACTTTTGAAAGGATCTTGGTATAAATGCAGAACATGTCCTAACTTCAGTTTTTGTTCAAAGTGCTATAAATCGGACAGAGTGCATATGCATGAACTGTATGCAGTAAAAGAAGCAGGTATTATCAGACACCAAATTTTAATCAATATTTTTATAACTCATGGTATTTGTTTTGAAACTATATGTAGACACATTTTAAACTGATTTATTTTTAAAATCATGCATTCAATTTTACAGATATGTGTGTGTCAAAGCCTGTGAGTGGTTTTATTGAAGATTGGAGGAAATGTGTAAAAAATGTTACTGTGTCTTCCAGAGAAAATTGGGCCTATCGCTTAACTGATGGGTCTAAGTACTTTTGGCAAAGTTCAGGAAAGCAAGGAAAGGTTTGTATAGCAATTGCAAGCTTCCATCAGGAAATCTTTTGTTTTTCTGACATACCCATTTTCTAGATTTGTGTGAAGTGATTGATATATTTCTCTAAAGAAAATCATAAGTGAACTTTGGTAATTCATTATCTCACAAGGGGAAAGTAGAAGCTTAAGTAAATTGTCTTGCCTCAATCTGCTTGTTTGTATAGTATTGTAATAATTATGACATGTATATGCATATAATTTACTGTAAACATCAAGCAATTTAAAATTTTATTTTGTGCTTCTATTGAAGTTATCCTTTTTCTTTCTCGAAATTATTCATAAGATTAATATTATAACTATACCCAGAAGCATTACATTTGGATTTTACTTTTACAATGTACTTGTGAGCGTAATGTATTGTTATTGTGCATCGTTATCGAAAGTCCTTTGACATATACTGACCCAATTTTCTGTTTAAAAACATGGTTGTCACTAATACGTTGTTTTAATAAAGTTTTCATTTCTAATTCCCAAACGTAAAGCTTATATTTAATGCTATTATTTTATGTTTCTCTGTCCTATAATACCTATAAAATTCAACAGTCACTATTGCTCTAAGAGAAGAACACTAAAGTGAAAACCTATGCAAATTAAGAAAAGTTTAATTAATTTTAAAGAAAACTTTCATGAAATTTTTCATAATTATTGTAATTATGGGTTGAGGATCACATATAATAAACACAGATGTTTCCTGTTCATTTATTTTTTAAAAAAGGAGAAACATCTTATAAACTTTTTATGTTAAATTTCTTAATTAATAAAACTTATTTTCAGCTGATAAAATTTTTAAATTTATAGCATTGGATTCAGCTTGAAATGCAACCTGATGTCCTTATCCATCACCTGCACATGATAGTTGATCCTTCAGATTCTAGTTACATGCCATCTCTTGTTGTTGTGAATGGTGGACCTTCATTGTCCAGCATGAAAGAGTTACATACAATTATAGTTGGACAGAACAATTCTACTGTGAACCTTCTCTGTGAACAATCTGAGGTATGTTAGAATGCCTGAAAAGTAATATCGCTTGTTATTTACATTCGAGTATTATGTGTTGAAGTTATCTGAAAAGCATTTGTTCAATTTGAAAATGTATCTATTGGATAGTTATGTATTGTTACTCAAATTCATTTAATTACCAAAGTAAAGACATCTTTTTATTCATTTATTGTAAAATTTTGAAATTTGTACACATTAAAAATAATCACCATGTTTCATTTTCTACCTTAAAGATTTGATCATTCTTTATCTTTTTATTATAGTTATTTAAATGTATATCTTCTGCATGGCTCATGGTGAAATGGATTACTAATTGGAGTTGAATGATGTATAAAAGATTGTTGTTTTTTTGTTTTTGTTTTTTTAATTTTTAAAATGTTTTGCATTCAAATGCTTAGTAAAAATTCTTTCTAGTTAACGAAAAAAGGCAATTTATTTTTACATGAACCATTTTATTTGCTGTATTATTTAAAAATCTTTTTTTCATTCTGTGATATTGTGTATAGCTGCCATTTCATTTATTCTCTTCTGGACTTAATAGTTAAAAAAAAAATTCACATTATTTTTTTAAATTATGTTTGTTTCATGTTAATGTATTTCTCTCCAGAAAAATATAACTTTTTTTTAGCAAAAAGTATTTAATGAAGAAAACTTGCTGTTAGAGTATCAGACACGCATTCATTTTCTTCTTATTAAAAATCTATTAATATTTTAAATACATGACTACGATAGTTTTAAATATTAAAATTGCTTAATGTTGTTTGCTTTTTTTAATTATTTTTACAGAAATCTTCTATTTTATCCATACTTTACTGTAAATCATCATGTTTTGTGTAGTTGAAAACCAAATACCAATTATAACTATTTCAATATTTTTACAGTATTATCAGTTTATTGAAATATGCATCAAGCAATGCCGCAGTGGAGGAATTGATTGTAGAATCCATGGCTTAACAATTCTGGGAAGGAGAAAGACAGAAGCTGATGATTCTACATCTTTCCCATTTTTGGCTTCAGATGATGATATTGAAGGTGATAATGATGTCCAAACAATTAATGGTCCAAAAAGTAGTACAGGAGAGATACTGAAAGACTTGGAGACAAAGGTTTATGTATGGGGTTTAAATGACAAAGATCAATTGGGTGGATTACGAGGCTCTAAGGTAAATCGAAAATGTTGAATTAATATTTGTTTATTGAGTATATCGTATTGATGTCTTAGTTTTAAGAATTATTTATTATATTTTTATTGTTCTGTATTCTGATTCATAAATTGTATACAAAAAAGTAATATTTTACTGAATTGCAGATTTACATTTTAAATTGCAAATATTTCTTGTGTACTTATTTTTTAATTCTCCTTATTTTAAAAAGATGCATAGAAAGTGAAACTTGAACTTTTCTTGGATCATCATCTAATAACCAATTAAATTAAAATCTGTAATAATCTTTCTGTGAAATTATATTTCCTTTTTTTTAAGTTTTAACATTATCTTTTTCAATTCCTACTATTAACTCACACTCTATATATTTATTTGTTTGTTTATTTATTTACTTATCTTGGTGGAATTTTCAGTCATTAATAAAATACATTTTAAAACACTCAATTGAGCTGAAATTTCATACACATGATCATTTTGAATGACAATACAATAATTTAATTATAATTAATAAAAATTAATTGATTAAAACTATTTATTTAAAGAATTACAAATAAAGCCACGTTGGCGACTTAGCGACCCTTTTGATGACTTGTGTCAAAACTTGAAAAGGTTTTTTTTCTCACGTGTTAAAGCATTTAGTTAAACTGAAATTTTATATACATGATTGTTTTGGATGACAATACGATACTTTAAGTGGTAATTAATTTTTATTAATTATCATTAATGTTATGATTCTGTATATACATATTTATATTAATTGTAACTATTTAATATAAAGTAGCTAAAATAAAAATTTTCTTTGTTGATCTAAGTAGGAATTGACTTAAAAAAAAATTTTTATATTACTTGTTTTAATTCAAAAAGTATAGGAATTATATAAAATATTTAGCTATCATAAACTTTCTTAGGGGCAAAAAATCAATCACATAATTTTTAGTTTTATTTTAATTGAAATTTAGGAGTAACAGATTCTTTTTTATGTGATTGAACTGGCACATTTTCAAATCATATGGTGTTGAATTATTTATTAGTATAAAGATTATAACATTCTTATAAGTCTGAAATTCTTTATTTGATTCATATACTAAAATCTATTAACTTGTGTAAAAATAAATGAAATAGTACTTTTTAATCCTATGTCATTTCTCCTTCCTTTCCTACTCTTTTTATATATATATAGTATGATACATGGTTGGATGTTTCTATCCAAAATAAAGTATTTATTTAAAAATTTTATTAAATAAATATTTTTCACTTTTATATAAATTAAGTTTAATTTACATTTTTAAAGGTTTTTAAAACATACCTTGAGTACTCTATTTTATAAATTAAATATTGTTTTATTTTTTAGATTAAACTTCCTGTTTTCTCTGAGCACTTATCTACATTAAAACCTATTTCAATTGCTGGTGGATCTAAAAGTTTATTCATAAGTAATTACTTTTTATACTTGATAAAATAATTGTAGTGTTTCTTGGTTAGTCATTTCTTTTAATCAATACGCAAAGTAACTGTTGTTTACTTTCTATACTAATTAGCAAATTTTTAAAATTTAGCTTGTTTTTTTATTATGGCTCATTTTGTGACTAGATATGTATTATATAAATTTTTAATTATAGTACATATAATAACTTGTAATGTTGCTCAATTTTTATTTGAATAAATTCATAATTTCTAACAGTACATCTAAAATGTATTTTACTGAATGTTACAAAAAAGATAAGTTAATGCTACTGCTTCAGCATATAATCATTGTTTTAAAAATTCAAATTAAGTAATTTAATTTTAGTAAATTAAAACTATATTTAAAAATATATTGTAGCAAAGCATGTATTACCTTTAGGTTTTCAATATTCAAATTATATTTATTTATTGTTGATAAATGTTTAATTCTTTTATAAGAGTTCTTCCTTTTTATTTTTATATAATGCTAATAATATGATCTTATTTGGCAGGTTTCTATTTAAAAGTTTTAAATCTTGAATTTAATGTCATGTATTTCAGTTTCTCAAGATGGAAAAGTGTATGCTTGTGGAGAAGGTACTAATGGTCGTCTAGGATTGGGACATTCAAATAATGTTTCATATCCACGACAAATAACTTCCCTCAGTCAATTTGTTGTTCGAAAAGTGGCTGTTCATTCTGGTAAATTCAAAAGAAAATTTTTAAAGTGTCTTGTTATTTTATTTTATTTTATAAATTAAATTTTTTATGTATAGCATGATATTACAAAATAATTAGTTTAAAAAAGTTTTTATTTTAAATGTAGTGAGAAAACAGAAAATAATTATATGAGATATGGCAATTGTTTGTAATTTTAATTACTATTGAATTGATTAAAATTAGAAGAAAAAGAGTTGATTTAATATATTTGTAAATGTAGGTGTTTTAATTTATGCAAAATCTATAACTATTTAATGACTAAAAACTTGCAAGAAATTTTTTAATCAAGTTAATCATAAAAAGTAATATAGTTTTTTGAAATGATATTGATGTTAAAAATTACTTTGGCATATTGCTAGAAGATAATCTTTTTAAATTTGTTTTATTTAGGAACAATAATGTTTAATTATCTTTAGCAATTTTAATAGATTTTGAATGCAACTCTAAATTTTTTTATGTATATTTTCTGCGAATAATTCTCTCATAGCTGAGAAATTTACTGTATAATTTTTAATTTTATCATTTTACTCACCATGATCATTGCTGATAATAATACTGTCACAAGTTAACTACCTTAAAATTAGGTGTATAATGCACTCTTTTAACACAAGAAATAAGATCAGAATTTATGGGTGCATGTAAAATGTCAGGTATAAAAACAAGAGCTTTAAAAATAAAGAAAAAGTGTGAGCATATAAAGAATTGAGACTTCTACATAGTTTGAAATATTGTTTATTTAAAACATATGACAGATCATATGAACCTAAAGAATTGTACTTCTAGAAATATAATACCTTTTCAAGAGTCTGGGATAATACCTTGAATAAATGACTTCAAAACATAAAAGCACTGCACACTTACATTTCAGGTTCTTCGTAAAAAGGGGGTGCACCTTCTATGGCAAATATACCTAAAAATTGAAAAATACAGCTTGAAAGTATAGACACACGTTATATGCAGGATTTTACGGTACTTATTTATAAGAAAATTAATAATTCCTTTTTAATCCAATTACCTGGTCTTAGTTAAGATGTATTTTTTTAAATTTATATATCTTAATTTAAATATTAGATAACTAAAGAATGCTCTTGTTTTTTAACTGAGGGGTAGAAAACATGCATAATTTTACATAAAATATTTCCATTCATTGAAATATTCACCATTGCATTAAATGTTTTGCCTTGTCAGTCAGAATCTAATTTATAAATTTCATTTTTATAAAACTGCTTATTTTTATTTTCGAAAAGTCTCATATCTTTTTCAATTCCTCTGCATTTATTAAAATGAGTGATCTACATGTGATTGCCTGAAGACAAAAATATTTAATAATCTAATGGATGGGGAATAAACCAAATGAGAGAGGATTTCGCATCTTAAATATATAACCTTACTTCTGATCTCTTCTGTAGCTTGAGGTTGTGGTGTACCACACAACCATAAATCATTTGTTACCACATATTTACTTAATTCCTACCTATTATCTATTTTTAAAAATGCTTCCATGTTGTTTCATTGCTTACTTTGAATACTTCTGAGAACTACTTCCAGTCATTATCTTCCATTCTTTAATATTAGGATTTAATGGTCTGCCTAGTTTGTTTTTATTTACTTAGAATTCAGTCTCTTTAGAAAACTTTTATTTCTTTTAATATTATTTATAAGTTTAAATTTATAAAGCGAAACTCTTATTAAACAGTTTCTTAGAATTTTTAAGGGTTAGGATTATATATTAAATTAAATGTGTGGTTTGAGATTCAATCAATAATTAAAATAAAAAAAATGCTAATGTAATGGATTAACAATTCATAGAATTTTGCCTGATAATAAGTGTTACCAATCCTTGAAATTATTGTATGGGAAAAAATAAGCAGACTGTGTTTTATTGGTGAATTCATCTTTGTAGGAGGTCGCCATGCTTTGGCTCTAACAGTTGATGGGAAAGTGTTCTCTTGGGGTGAAGGAGATGATGGAAAATTAGGACTTGGAAATCGAATGTGAGTTACTTTTTTTTTTCAAAATAAAGGAAATTCAGGGAGAAATATTTCATTTCAGCAAACAGTTTTAAATAAAATAATATCAAAATTGATTAATGTGGAATAAATTTTTAAAAAGTTGGTGGTAATTTAAAGGTTAATTGCATTTTCTATTTATAAATCTTAAGTTTAATTTCCCCCCATTTAATTAATGCAGAGCTCTAACCCACACACGTGCATCTATACAGTACATTATTGTTTTGCTTGTAAATTGAAATTGATCTCATATAAAGACTCAAGAATTATATGAAATTGAAAAAGAAACACTAAATATTTTATGTATCAAATCTGTAATTACAGTGGCAATATTGCTATTTTATCAATGGAAAATACAGGAATATTTCTCTGTTTGCTTCTGTTTCAATTAGCCATCTTATGCAATCAGTCAATCCACAATATGCTTCTGTTCCTTCTTGTTGCAACTGAGCTATCTCAAGATTCTTAAATTACTCTTATTGGAAACTGTCATTATTTGAACTAGTTTTAAATTATAACTTTAAACTTTGTTTCATTAAATGAATTTTATTTTAAAAGGTGTAGATATTTTGCACTTAAAAGTAACATTACAACAAAGTTTTGTTGCAATTTTACTAAATGGTTTCCTGGGGACCATTCAAAATGTTTGTTATTAATAATGTAAAACATGCTTTCAATTTGAAAATATTTCAGATGAATCCTCTAGGTGTGCCAACCAAATGATGCAAGTCTTGTTTATAAAAAATCTAGCATTCATATAATACTTTTTTGTTCTATTTTAAATACTTTGTTTTGTATTTTTGGAAAGCATTCAGGTTTTAACCCCTATCAATCAAAAGAGGAAAACTAGTTTCAAAAAGTGAAGCCTTTGACTCATTTCACCTCACAACAGAACATTCTACTTTTAGTGGTACTATTACAAGCAGTTTTGTGGACAAAGAAATCTTTTGCTTTCTCATTTTATCCCTGGCTAGTTGTGTAGGAAGTAATTAGTATAGTGCATTACTAATTTATTTTGAGAATAGTTCCTGTGGGGAAAAAAGGCAAACATTTGCAATAAGTTTCAAACTGCTTAGAGTGTTTTATTCATTATTTTTATCTTATTTATAGCAGACAGTATCCTATTTGTAAATTATTTTTTTTTTTTATTCTGTTTTAATGAACTTTTTATTTTCCAAAATTTTATCCTTAAGACTTATATCATAATTGTGCTAAAAATAATCATTAATTGATGATTTATAAATATATTTGAACAAGAAGAGTAATGTATTATTTCTTTTACATTCATTCAGAAAGCCTGTGCTTTATAAATTTTTTGTATGAAGTAAGCAAAAATATATCATTCCTGAACAAAATTTTTATTTCAGATTTTTTTTTTTTTTTTTTTTTTATGTAAAAACTGTATTTCATTCAATAATATTTTTAATGCTTCATTAACTTGTTTTGCTTTATTATTAGATTTTCAATTTTTGTGATTTGAGAACAGCATAAAACTGTAAAATATTTTGGGTTTTTTTCTGAATGAAGGAGTGTGCATTAATTTGCAGTTCAGTATTTACTACTGTACTCATTGTTCTCAGTGTATCTTATTTAATTTTTTTATGTATTGTTCATTCAAAAGGAAAATTTTGATCTTTAATTTAATTTTATATATATAAATCAATTATGAAACTTTCAGGAGTTATGACCGTCCTCGACTCATCTTGGCTTTAAAATCAAAGCGAATCCGAGATATAGCTTGCGGAAGTGCTCATAGTGCTGCCATTAGCTCCTCTGGAGAGCTGTATACATGGGGCCTGGGTGATTATGGTCGATTAGGTCATGGGGATTTAGTTACACAAACAGAACCAAAAATGGTAACATTTTATGTTAAAAAGTGTGTTTTTCAAAATGTAAATTCTGTTGACTTTTATATATTTGTATGTTAAACTAAATATTATGTTTTTGTTTATACATTTCTAATTTCCATGCCTTTTAAAATTAACTACCGTATTCTCTGTTAATTTCTTTATATGATAATAATTTTAATTTCTCTTTATATTATAAATAAAAGTTCTTGAAAAATTGCTATAGGTATTAAAATAATACATTACAAACTTTGAAAATGACACAAGAGATATGAAATTTTCTATGTCTTTGTGTTAAATTTATTTATTTTATGTGTCTCTTGTTAAATGTATCAATGAGGAGCAATGATATATTAATAAAAGACATTCAAAAAAAATTTAGAGCTTATTTTGCTTATAGATTCAAGATTTGATTCACTTTTTTTTCCAGTTTTCTATTTCTTTTTTTTTTTTTTTTTAATTTTTTTTTTTTAAAAATTTTTTTTTTTTTTTTTTTTTTTTTTTAAGATGTTTTTATTAAAAATGTTGCTTCTTTCTCTTTGTATTTTAAGATGAGGTTTACTTTAAAAATTTGTGCTTAATATCTCGTATTTCTTATGAAATGGTTAATTATATTCAAGGGTGTCTTTACTGCTAAATTATGATATATATTTGACAAGAATTTGTGATATTGGAAATATTATAAAAAGGAGATTATACTTTTATTGTTTATAAATAAAATTAGGGGTTCCAGGCACATTATAGACCTATGAGATTATATATTAAAAGATTTAATTTATTGTAAAGAAGTTTTTGTCTTATTTTATCTTTTTTTTTTTTTTTTCCTTGGCTAATATAATTTATTGAAAAATCTCTATAAAATGATAACTGTTTTGTCATTGATATTACATTGCTTCTTTTTCTATGAATTATAGGTAATGGCATTTGCAGGCAAAAGGGTTAAGCAAGTTTCATGTGGAAGTAGAGATGCTCAAACATTGGCAATTACGGATGATGATATGGTTTACTCTTGGGGAGATGGCGATTTTGGGAAACTTGGTCGAGGGGGCAGTGAAGGTTGTCGTGTTCCAGAAAATATTGAATCACTCAATGGCCTTGGTGTTATCCAAGTTGAATGTGGGGCTCAATTTTCTTTGGCATTGACAAGTTCTGGTCAGGTTTGGACATGGTAGGTTTTATGTACATAATTGTTTTGTTT
Organism: Trichonephila inaurata madagascariensis; assembly: GCA_019973955.1. Classification (NCBI taxonomy): domain Eukaryota; kingdom Metazoa; phylum Arthropoda; class Arachnida; order Araneae; family Nephilidae; genus Trichonephila; species Trichonephila inaurata. The sequence continues at coordinate 197,740 of BMAV01001891.1, forward strand.
CTAGAAATTCAAAATTTATTTGTACTTCTGTATGTGTGATTACAAATTTACAGGATTTTTTTTTCAAACTTATTCCATTATTTAATTTTAATTTGCTATTCTTATTAATTCATTTGAAAAACTTTCTTAACTACTTAAAAAAGAAGTTTTATTTGGAAGTTACTATTTAAATTTTAGGATTTTAATTTAAGCATTTTTTTCTTTCATGTGAAGGTTTTTTACAAACTTTTAATAAGTTTGTATTAACAATTTTGTTTATTAGTCTTTCCTCTATGTATGCATGATATCTTTAATAAATATTCTGAGTACTACTTAAATTTAAATGTTATTATCAATATATTTTGCAACTTTTTTTTATATGTAGTTATCATATCTTATTTTTGTAACATTACTTTGTGAAACCTAACTTTGTTAAGATTTAACTTTTATTGATACATAATATGACTTCTTTGTTTAGGGGTAAGGGTGATTACTTTAGATTGGGCCATGGTGAAGAGGGACATATTAGAAAACCACAGCTCATTGAAGGATTACGTGGGAAAAAAATTATTCATGTTGCAGTTGGTGCACTTCATTGTCTTGCAGTTACAGAAAATGGACAAGTATGTAATTATTCTAAGATAGGTATTCTAAATAATATAGCTGTTAAGTATCAATTGTATTTTAAACAACTTCTAATTTATATCCTCATTATTTCCCTATAAGGTAATTCTGAATTCCCATTCTAATGTTCATACTGCAATTAAGAATTCAATAGCTATATGACTAGATCATACCTATATTTAAATGTATAATCTGATCTCCACATTAGATGATGATTAAATTACCAATATTAAGAACAATCTGACAGAAAGAATCAATAATGACAGTCCAAAAACTATTGTGTTGTAAAATACCTAGTTCATGTGGAATACATATTTATGATGTATAAAGAAATGTTACTAGTATTAATTAAAACTTCCAATGTTTCCAAATCTTCTATATTGGAATCTTTCAGGCTGAGACTACCTATTAATTGGAGCCAATTTAATTAATCAACTTACAAAGGTTAAAATTAATAATGAATTAATATTATATATTGCCAAATAGGACTCAGGAAAATTACAAGTGGTGGTATTGACTAAAATATAGTGTATAACTGGAACATAAAAAGGTCTACTTTCAAATAAAATTAACTCAGAGAGGTTTATTTACTTTGAAGGCTCTACTGCAATTAAATTCTATGTAATCCTATTCTTATATATTGATATACTCACGCAAAGTTGATGGTATATCTTTAAAAATATTCTTAAAATATATTCAAAATGCTTATGAATCTTAAAATATATAATCAGTTGATTTTATGTCTAATGTGTAATCCTAATCTGATACATAGGTATATGCTTGGGGAGATAATGACCACGGACAGCAAGGTAATGGTACTACAACAGTTAACCGCAAACCTGCATTAGTTCAAGGTCTAGAAGATGTAAAAGTAACACGAGTGTCATGTGGCTCTTCTCATAGCATTGCATGGACAACTGTGGAAGTACAAAGTCCTAGACTTCATGATCCTGTATTATTTCCTGTCCCACGTGATCCTCTTGGTGCTCTTGCTTTGGGTAAGTATAGTCATTAATTTAAAACAAATTTTTTAAAACTTTTGTTTTGAATTCTGTTTTTGTTTACTTCAAGGGATGTACTGTACTTGATGATAAAAAATTAGACCTGGAATGTAATGCAGTTTTAAGAGAAACCTGAATAAGAAAATAATTGCTCTTCTTTTATAAAACAGTTTCAGTGAATTCCTAAAGAGACAAAATTATTTACAACACTCGGTATTGAATTCAAAATCTGACTAGCCAATTCAGAGGATTGTATGCCTGTAAGATCAAGATCTGAAAATTGACATGAAAGTAAGATAATTATACAGCACATCAAAATTTTGAATCACAAACACAAATAATGTATTAGCTATTAGTCTCAAAAGTATGAAAAGATTATTAGTTTTATATAGCAATTATAAATGATAAAGAAAAAAACACATATCTGAAATATTTAGGAGCTACAGGCCTTGGATACTGTCTTCCAAATGAGCAATGTTGCCTACACGAAGTGGATTGGAAACCAACTGAAACTTTTTTAATGGCCTTCCTATATATAATTAATACAGTACAAAATTCAATTGACTAGCAATATCATCTCCTTGTTATTTCTTTGTAAGGAGGTAACAGTTTAGGACTCCTATTAACTGATAAAGAGAGAAAACCCTTAGTTAATTCTGAGAGAGAAACCTTGCAAGACAACTCATTACAACTTATGTAAAATTATATGTTAAAGTGGAATTAAAACGAGTCTGCTATATAATATTGATTAATGTAATTTTATTGCAAATCTTTATTATATAAATATTTTCATTTTATAAAGTGTTCCATAAAAAACAACTAAATACCAAACATCTCATTAACATTGTTAATAGAAATGGCTAATTAATAACATGTTAAAGAAGCTGCTTTCCAATGCAATTTACCTCAAAGTTTCAATTCAGCGATTAAAAAAATTTAAAATGTGCATGCAATTACTATTAAAAACTTACTTGTATTTCATTATTTTTAATGGTGTCATAAGTTAAATTATTTGGTATAAATTAGTAGCACATCTATGAATCATTTGGTTTTTGCTGGGAATAAAATCTTCATCATGTTTAATCAATTTCTTTTTTTTTTTTTTTTCCTTTTTTTGCTTTATTATTTGAAACATTGGTATTTCTCTTGACTTAGTGCAGTTAACTAATATTGCATTATTCTATTTTAGGTAAAGCTGATTCTACTATACAAGATGACATAGAAGCTGCTGCAAGCAACAAAGTATATCTTGTGAATCCTAAGCAAGCTGCTCGTCCTTCATTGACGAAGACAGTTTTGTCATCTACCAATGATCATGCAAGGCAACAAGCATTGCAAAGTGTATTGCAAGCTCTTCAGATTCATCTTGCAAGGTTTGAAAACCTTTTATTTACATATGAATGCATTGATTATTAAAGATATTTCATTTTTTTTTTAAATTATTCAGTTTCCATTTTGTGTACTCTTACTGTCAGGTGTTTTTATGTATTTCAGAAAATTAAATTGTGAATAGCAACAGTAGTTTTTATGTTCTAATCAGTGAGAATAAAATAGCTTTGAGTTGTTATTTGTGGGTTATGGAGAATTAATTATTATTAACTAACTAGAGAATTAATAATAATTAGAGTTTTTACACCATTCATGCTTTTTGAGTGTTAGTTTTAAGATGTTAACTCGTTAAGGACCAGGCAATTTTTGTTCAGCCTTTCATTTAAAAAACTCATATAACATCAGTACTGTAATAAAATATGCCCAAATTTATAATTATTCCAAATTCAGATCACATTAGTGTGATTATAGACCTCAAAAGGGGGAAAAGCGAAATCAACCTTGGGCCATGAATAGACAAACGTGTGATCACATATGTGATTGTGGTCCTGAATGGATTGAAGCAATAGATTAAACTGCCTTTAATCACAATTCTTCTAATTTTAATTCTGTAACAGAAAAATTACTGTCTCCTTCAATAATCTGTGAAATTTTTGTATAATATTGACTAATTTTTAGGACTTTCATTTGGATTAGAGCTAATGATCCCTTATTATGGCTAATTAATCAGTGAATTCTTTAAGTACAGAGCAAAAGAACACATATATTCTAAAAAAAAAGGCAAATTTGCTATAATGCTGAAATTGTAAAAGTCGTGTATCTGTAGACTTAAAAAAAATGTAAATGGGAGTTCTCATTCAATGTCGGGCTCAAAATTTCTTAGTTTTTTAGATAACTGAAGGACATTGACTGACTTTTATTGACACATATGCTCAACAAAAAATATTTTTACTAAATGTTCTGGTGTACTATAACTTTCATTAAATGTATTAATTTTGTTATGTTTTATAAAAGTATGCTTTTTATGCTATAAATAAGTTAGTAAATACAATTCTCTTCAAATAATGTATGTTTGTTAGTTTTGCTATTTTGAAGATATGTTCCTAATTTTTTTCCCCCCTATTATAGAGAAGCTGTGGTATCTGCATTTACTCCTCATACTGATATATCAGAAGATATGTCTATGTCTATTAATAAAGAAAGTTCTCCAACTTTGAAACAAGATGAAGTAACATCCTTTCCAGATACTGGAAAGCTTAGTCTTGGCCGTAAAATCAAATCTAGTTCTTTCGTTAAAGGAGCAAAAGTAAGGATTAGTTAATCAAAATTTCATTTCCCCCCACCCCCTCCCCTGTTTCAAACTATTATGGCTTGTTTGTACTAATTTTTGTAATATTTTTGTACTGTCAGTTTAAATAAATGCTAAAATATATTTAAATTTGTTTTGCAAAATATTATGATAATTATATAACTTAAGCTTTATCTAATTTATGTAATTATATGTAACATTACTTGATTCTTATTAATTTCAATTATCAAAATTGTGTTGCAGAAATGAAAACTTTTCCATTAAATTATTTGAAATTAAAAATAATTAATTTATCTATTTTTAGAGCCCTAGTGATGATGAGACAAATCTAACTAGAGAATTATTTTCACTGAATTCACTATCAAGTTCTAGTAGCTTTTCCTCCAAAGTTTCTCCAACAGCTGCTAGTGTTTTGGCAGCTACATTCTCATCTTGCGAGCAAGTAAGAAATTTTTTTATTTTTCTGTGGTGTGAATTAAAAATATCATTTTATTTTGTATTCTCTGGGCTTTTTTTTTTTTTGTATTCTGTAGATGAATTTTTTTTTAAATAGAAATTCTTTCTTAAATGTGTTGCATGTTGATTTAAATTTAAAATATTAATTTTATATACTCATGATGGTAAACAGATATTTTAAAAAACTGAAACATCTCTCTGAAAAGGAAGTGTTATTAAATTATTGTATAAAAAAAACTTTTTATTGTTCCTCTTTAGTGTTCTGAAGTTATCAGCAGAATTAATTTACACTGGTGTGCAAAACTTAAGCAACAGGTGGGTTTATTGCCATAACTTCACGAAAAATCATCTGAGAGACATGAAATTCTGAAATGAGGGAGAGTATTATGTACGTAAAGGATGACGAAAGCATCGGCGCTGAAAAAGGAATACAACGCATACGGTATGGAATCAAACAAAAACAAGCTTTATTGAACGCATAGTATCGTGACTCATGATTGTCTATCCAACAGGAAGAACAACAAGCAGATGTTCCTTAATATGGTATATGCCCTCCCCTTACTACAATGGTTGCTTTGCACCGTCTCCGCATACTCAGAACCAGCTGGTGCAACATTTCTTGAGGTAGGAGTGCCCATTCCTCAATCAACATCTGTTTGAGTTGTTCGTTGTACTCCGGATGATGTAGGCGTGTGGCAATACGTCTCCCCAAAGCATCCCACACATGTTCGATGGGATTTGAATCTGGGGAGCATGCTGGCCAATCCATTCGAGTGATATCTTCACTTTCCAGCAGCTCCTCAACAGCAAGAGTGCGATGTGGCCGTGCATTATCATCCATAAAAATGGAGTCTGGGCCAATGGCACCTCAGAAAAGATGCACATGGGGAAGAAGTACCTCCTCACAATAGCGATCCCCGGTTACAGACCCTCTGTCGAAAATGTGAAGCTCAGTTCCGCCGTGCAGCATAATGCCAACCCAGACAAGAACTCCAGGACCACCGTAAGGATGTCTTTCCTTGATGTTACTGGGATAAAACCGGGTCCCGATCTCTCTCCAAATCAAAACGCGTTGAGAATCGCTTCTGGTGCTGAACCGACTCTCATCCGTAAAGTGAACACTCCATTGATCAGTTGTCCAGTTTTTGGGCTCTCTGTCCCACGGTGGCTTCGGTGGAAATCTTTCAACGGGAGGCAGCGTTCAGGACGGCGGGTGAACAGGCCCCCTTTGTGAAGGCGTCTGGCCACAGTAAACCACTACACTTGTCGACCTGTTGCTGTACAGAGTTTCTGAACAATGGCGCTTGCTGACTGCTGTCGAACTTTTTTCGCCTGCAAGATGATATATCGGTCATCCCCTGCAGTTGTCGTCCTCGGGCGGCCACCACCAACATTTCTAACAGCTGTACCTGTGTTTTGGAACGCTTTCCAAGCGCGTGAAACAACACTTTTGTTGATTCCGAACTCTGCAGCTACACTGGTGACAGTATGCCCCTCCTCCAGCTTTCCGATCATTCTTCCACATGTGAAGTCATCCAGATGATTTCTTCTAGCCATATTTCACGAACTGACTCACTGGCACTTGCAGAGAATATGGTGAATTGCGTCTCCGTCCTTCATTTCTTTCTACTGTTGAGCAGCGCGCGCCGACATCACGCGTTTTGCGTACGCTCACATCGCTTCTGACGTTTTGTTCCTGATATTTGCATACGCATGACGTTTCTACTGACTTACGTGTTCCCTCTACTGATCTCCAGACCTCCTTTTCTGCAATTTCATGGCTATCTGCTAAATTTTTACATTGTTGCTTAAGTTTTGCACACCAGTGTATATAAATATTACTTGGAGAAAAGTGTTTGAGCCCCATCCTTTTTTTAAACTAAAGTTTTGAATTTTAAAAACTACAAAAAAAGAGGAGGGAATACTAGTGAGTTTTAATGGATTTACATGAGAGAACATTATTAGTAGTGTTGCGGTCCTTTGACCGTGGGTGTGAATAAGAATCGGACATTTCTCAATTTAAACAATTTTCTTTCCTGTTTCCACTCATTAAACTTCATCAAAAACCCAAGAATGTACTCTATTAACTAAACCCGAGGAGCAATCAAACTTATTAATCTAACCGCAATATAACTAAGAGTACTTATCTATATATATATACTCTCCTGCGCATTTTTGCTTCAACACTTGCTTAATGATTCCTTCTTGAATTAACCATAATAAGTGTGGCCACTGGTCACTAACACTATGCTTTCTTCTTATACTCAATTTTCAACCATCATCCCATCTAAATAGAAACTTGCATTTACTCATCTCTAAGGAAAGCAGTTTTCAGCTAAAATCACAATTAAAAAGAGTATTTTACTCAAGAGGATTAGTAGAAGCGGGAATAGAATCTGTTACATTGGTAAATTGTATTGGACTATAAATGTACCACCACCATACCACCTTCATGTTAAAGTTTCATAATTAGGCTTTAGTTTTCAATAAATCTTATTATGTCAAAGGGAAAAAACATCATTTTTTTAAACTCTGAATATGTTGACTTTTGCACCAAAGTTGCACAATTAATGGGAAGTTTTATTCTTTTGCTTCCATATGAAGAAAAAAGCAGCTGAAGGTTGCAGATGGGGTGAAGATGTTGTGTGAAGCTTATGGGGACCCAGAGGCATAACGGAGAATATTAGCCCCTTTATTGAATTAAATCTCTAAATAGATTTAAAATATTAGGAAGGATGAAAACAAAGGAATTTCCTATAAAACTTGTTAGAAAATTATGTAAAAATACAGATGTGATTTGCTTTGATTTTATATCCATTGTATTAGTCACATTTTTTTTTTTCAGTTATATAATTTTTTATCTGCAATACATATAAGATGCAATTTTTTTGCAGGTTTGTTCAATAACAGATGCAACTGATTTGGATGTGGACGAATTTACTAACTTACTCTCTTCTGATGATGCTCGTGTCTTAGTTGATTTGTTGAAGTTAGCAGTTTCGGGCAGAATGAATGATAAAGCAAAAGATATAATTTCAACTGTTTTGACAAATTTGAGCAAATCTAATACTCATGTAAGTACATTTCAAATAATTACTTCCTTAAAGTAGAGGTATTGTAATGTCATGGTTTGCAAACTAAGGGCCAGTAGTATTTTTGTTGAGTCATTTAATTCCTAATACCACCCACCTTGAGTTGATACATATTAACTCTTTGATGTACAAATAAAAGAGAATGTGATGTACACTTTCTCTTTCCCTGGAAGTGTAGTTTTCAGTATTACTGAGAATAGGGGAAAACCCTGAGACTTTGAAGCATAGCAGCATCAATGCTCAATTTTTGGCTGAGACAGTTTTTGACATCTCTTGAATGTCATTATAAGTCAAGGGGTTAAATCTGCCATGGCTCAAAGTCCTCACATTGGCATGTTGTGGAAATTCAGAAAGAGAGAAGTTAGCTCAGGTGTTTTCTTCAGCACTTGATCAAGTTTCAAGATTATAATATCTGTTGCCCTAATGTAGCTTTGAAATGTGATATTGATAAACAATCAAATTAGATTCCTTAAATTGATTTATTTGTTTAAAATTATATCTGGTGCTTTATGTTTGATATATATCATTGTTTTTTTTTTAAAAAAATGTTTAATTGTATTTATTCATGTACTTTTTCGTTGAATAAAAATGTTTTTTGTGTTATTAACTATATGTTTCTGAATTTTTCAATTGGATCATAATTTAGTATAAGATCATAAACTCCATCTCTTTTTAAATAATTTTGATTGGACAGACACATCTAACATCTTTTTTGATTTAACAGACACATCTTTTAAAATATATTTTTATACTTTATGGTTTTACAACTTATTAATGTACTTCTAATTGGGCTTTTATTTTATTGTCTCATTTTTCTGAACAGTTATATTTATTTTACAGAACTTGTATACATTTTTTAATTATTTTACTCTGTAAATTTTTATAAAGAAATTACTTTTTAATAAAAAAAATTTTGTGAAATTGAATTATTTGATTTAATTAATTAGTTTTAAGTCATAAGTAAGCTTCATATCTTCATCACATCAATTTAAATTGTATTTAATAACCAAAAAGTTATATATAAAGGAATGAAAAAATTTTGAGCATTACATTTTGTCAAACTATATTAATATTTACACATATTTTTTCCCCCTAATTTAAATGACAAACATCTGTATTGATAAATGTTATTTGAATTTTAAAAGCCTTTTCATCAGTATAGAAATATAAAAATTTGCCATAAATTAATTCTACCTTCTAAGAATTCAAACTAACTAAATTAAATTTGATAAATCTATTAATAAATATGCTTGGTATGCATTAATTTTTTTTCTTATGACATGTTTATTCTTGTTGTTTTTAACGAGCTTGAATTACTCTTTGTTTTTTAGGTAGGTGAAATGATTCTTGAGTTATGTGTGACTGAATTGGAAGATGTGGCAGGAGATCTCTCAACTCGCCGCCATTTGCCTTTTCCAGTCATTCAAGAAACCCCTCATCCTTATCCTGACAATATAACTCTGAGCGATGTAGTGAAAATTCCTGGTAAATGTTTATTTTTTTCCCCCTTCTTTTGCTTTTTAATTTACCTCTTATATAATAAATCCTTAATTTTAATTTTTTTAAATCCAGTAATTTCAAAGTGAAGTCAATATTCTCCAGACATATATTATACTATATATATTTTAACTAAAATAACAATTTATATATTGAATCAGCTTGATTTATAAAGTTTATTTTATTCAATATATACTGTTTGAGTATTATTCTGATTTAATTCTTCAGTTATTCCTCTGTTTATAAGGTGAAAACTTTTTATTTATTTTAAATTTAATTTGTATTGCTTTTTTTTTTTTTTACTATTATTATTATCCTCATCTGATTTCTGTTTGTTAGACTTTATTTGTTTTGGGGAAAAAAATTATTTGGTTCTTTTTTATATATAACTTTATAATAGCTCTGTTATTTTAAGTTTGGAAAATTATTAATGAAGATTACTGAGTATAAATTCTGTTTATTTATATTTTTTTTTTCATAAAATATATTAATAAGAAGAAATGACAAAAGGCTTAGGAAAGTAATTTTAAAAAATATTGATTTATTCTAAAGAAAATGATGGTAAGTAAAGTATAAAATCCATGGAAATTATTTTTGGATTGATCAATAATACATAAAAATTATGAGATTTTTATTATCTGTATGTATATTTTAAAGTTCCAATTTTAAACCATTTTTTAATTGTACCATATTTTCTATTAAACAATGTTTAAAAATTTATAGAAATTCATGTTATAGCACAGTTATCATTAATGCTAATCATGAATCCCATAATACTCCATATATAAACTTAAATATTTGATAAATAAGAATTTGTGTATTGTGTTTATCTCTGTTAATAGGTTTGAGAACTTCTTATCCTAAAGAGAAAATACTCAAATATTGGAACAAAATTATTTTTTGTATCTTTTAAACCTCATTATATATTAAAAAATAATTATTTTATAGGGGCAGTTTATCTTAGGGTAGAATTTGATCGACAATGCTCAACTGAGCGACGCCATGATCCACTTACTATCCTTGATGGTACTGGAAAAATAATTGCCATTAGATCAGGTATCAAATGAAGTCCATTAATCTACTTATTTTTCCCCTTTTGATGTCTAAAATATTTCTCAAAATCTATGTTTCTTCTTAAGGTCGTGAGTGGCCAGAATGGTGTACTGATCTTCATATTTCTGGTAATGAACTACGCTGGATATTTGTCAGTGATGGATCTGTAAATGGTTGGGGATTGCGTTTCACTGTGTACCCAATCATGCCTCAAAGTCCTGACAAAGAGCTGTCTGATCGTTCAGTTATGTCTGGACCTTCTATTGAACTTGTTATGTCACTACTAGAAAAACAAATCAATTTCACAACTGATACTAATGCCTTATCAAGGCTTGCTGCTGCTCTTGCTTCATGCGCACAGTTGGGATCCTTAGGTACATGATTACATTTTGTTTTCTTAATTTTTTTTATTTGAAAGTATTATAGAGTGTAATACCTTTTTTTTATTTACTTGATGAGTATTGTATGAATAAAAAGTTTATTTCTTTAATAGTTTAAATATATGTTTTAGCCATTCTTTATAATTACTGTCACTTCTGCTTGCAATGATAAATCTTTCATTTTAGCAATGGTCTTTGGAATTTTTTTCCTGAATGATTTGAAAAACATTCAAACTGTTGACAGATGTATTTGTATATCTGTAAATTAACTCATTTGAATCTCATTTGATAATATTCATCCTTGTCAGTACATCTCTTTAAACAACTTATTTTTAATGGAAGAGAGATAACATGCTTTCAACTTCTATTTTCTGGATAAAAAAATTCAAAACTCACAAAATGGAGTTACTTTATTTATAAATTTTAATATTTTAAAGTTGACACAACTGAATTAAAGAGGTATAAAATTGTGTCTGACATCTCCAAAAACGACTTGTAGCTAAATGGTTATATTCATGAACTCATTGGCTGGCATTCTTTGTGCCAAGTTGTGAGTTTAAATCATAGTGCACTAAAAACCCAAATGGTGGAAAGGCTAATGCATGTTAAAATGTCTAAGCCCAAAATCAACGTGCTGGGATAGTATGGAAATTTCGAGATTAGGATGCCAGAGTTTAAGTCTCGTCTTTGTCATTAAATAGTCAAGCAACCAAAAATTTTAAATATTAGCTCAAAGAAAAGGTCTTAATTTTTTTTTCATATTTAATTTATTTTAAAGTTGTGGAAAAATTTGGCTTCTTTTAAAAATGTAAGCAAATTGAAAAAAGTTTTTATTTTCAACTTGTGTATCAGTGATTCAAATGCCTTTTCATGTTTATTTACAGTAATACAAAAAGGTAATTATATTTCTCTCTGCATTAGTTTTCTTTTCTCTTGCACTGATGTTTTCTCTCTTTTGTATTCAGTACCTTGTCACAGAATGTGGGCACTGAATAAACTTCGTCAGCTGAAATCTTCAGTGCTTGGTAATAAGATGAGTGTGGCTGCAATAATGTCAGATTCTTCAAGTTGTTCTGCAGGAGATGTTCAAGTGAATGTGAGTTTATTTTTTAAAACTTCATATTTTCCGTTTGTTGAGTCATAAGCTATTTTTTATGCAGGATTTTTTTTTAAAGAAAAAAAGGAATTTGATAATAATTTTTTGTATTCTGCAAATGTTAGTAGAAAATTTGCATTACATTTTTTGGTTCTAATAAATATGCTGTAGCAAAAATTATTTAGTTTTCCTTCTCTTCAAGGAAGGAAAAATATATATACATTTGCTCGTTGATAACTAGCATGTCTTCAAGAGAAAAAAAAAATTGTTTTTCTTGCAAATTTATAACTTGTCTAATTTTATGTAACTCTTTAGAAGTACAATAATAATTTAAAAAGAGTAAGAAACCATATTAATTGCATGTAAAAGTTGTGTGAGCTGTACAATAGATTTTAAAGAAAATTAAATCTTAAAAATACACATCAATATTGTGTGTAACAATCACAAACATGTGTTTGAAATATGAATTTTTACATAATTCATTGTGTTAACTTTATAATTGTTTAGTTTATTTTTTATTTGTTTTAAAAGTTTGAACGTATTTTATTGATATATGTTATTCCATTTTAGCCGCTCATAGGATCAGCACTTGTTACTCTTGTGAAAGATCTACCTGGTACCATTCTGAGACAATATGAATATGAAGATGCAATACTAAGAGCTGGTAAACACTTGATGCATAGTGACTTCTTCAAGGTGAATTTTGATTTTGAAATTATTTCTTATGTATGACTTAAAGAAATCTCAAAAAATAATTGAAGGTCTTTTTAAATTTTTATGTAAATTGAAAAATAACAATTATCCAATTTGTGATTGTTTGGGTTTTTTTCCAATTGTCAATTTTTCAGTGAAATACTGGAAAATTGACTATTATTATTCACTTAATAACTAGTAGCCTTGAATATTTCTTATTTATACCCAATGTATATTTTTTTGTTGCTATAGGATATTTACTGAAAGCATGAGGTTGTATGGAAAGTGTTAAGTGTATTTTAATTAATAATTATGTTCTTACTTTCTGTACATAAGAGTATTATATATGATATTTCAACTGGTCTCTATATCAACAGCAAAATATATTGAAGCAGATACTTCTACGAAATGGAGCACACTATTTCCAGACCAAAACAGATAACAAAGGGGGTTTGATTTAAATTTATCAAATGTTGAGTTTTTTAATATAAGAAATTATAATTTTTCATAAAAGCAAATAAATAATGCTTTCAGAAACAATCAGATCATTTCAAAATTCAAAATGGCTCATAAAGCATAAAGAAAACATTCATTATTTAAACAAAAGTAACACTGAAATTAAATGGGGGTAATGAAAGGTGTTTAAGAGCGATATTTTTTATGCAGTACTATTTTTTTAAGAAAGTTGAAGTGATCCTTTAAGCCTAACAATATTCCAAATAGGGATGGGAATTTCTGTTTTTTTAGATGAATTGTTCGTATCTGTTCTGATTCCATTTTAAAGACTTTTTCTTTAACCTGTTCCTTAATTCACTTGGTTTTTTTTTTTTTTTTAATTCCTCCTACAAAATCTCAAACCTATTCTAAGGAATTTAACACTACAGAATTACCAGACATGTACACATTTGATTACTCTATGTATTGGAGGAAGAAACAAGGTGGTTAAAGTTAAATATATCAAGCAAACTTGAAGTGCCTGGAAACTTGCATTGACATGTCCATATTCAAAATTTTAAAATTAATAGTAATGCAAAATGTAAAAATCTAAGCATGGAATTTAATATTCTTATGAGTATAGTAAAAAAAGGTCATTTCCTGATTTTTTTATGTACAATTCATATAAAAATATTATCCATAAACATAAAAATTTCTTCATAAACTTGTTTGATTGTTTTTGAAATTTTTAGTAAAAAGAACAAATTTTTAAAAGTGCATGCAATGTACATTTCAATGTATAGATTCCCCTTCTAATTTTATTTGTTTTTCACCTTCCAAATACTCTTCAATAAAAATCAAAATAAAGTCAATATTCATGTAAAATTCTTCAAAAATCCTTTTTAGATTTTGTTGGATTCAATTTCATGATAATGACAAATATTACTGCAATATATACAAATCTGCTACATAGCTAATTAATAGTTTATTAAGAATTATTGGCAACTGACTTGATAATTTTGAGTCATGATCAGAGGATGAAGATGATGCTGGAGCTAATATTACATTATTCTAGTAAATATTGGAATGTTGAGTGTCAAAGAATTTTAACAGTCCTGCTATACACAACAAACCAGCTATATATCTTTGAGTGGCTACTAAACCAATATTGATCAACAGCAGTATACTTTGGGAGAATAATAAATGCATATAACCCAAATATTTAAATATCAATATTCCCACATTCTTAATACCAAATTAAAAAATGAGATTTTAGTATTAGTTCTTAGTTATAAAAATATCAATATAAATTGATTATTTTTAATTTTACTTTTATTTTAGGGAAAATGAAATGATAAAAAGTATGGACTATGTGCTTTTTAGTTTAAATGATTTTCACCTTATTTTAACTTTAAATAATGTTACAAAGATGAAGTTTTGGAGAATGAAAATACAAACTTTGATCTGAATGTTTCATTGCACTAAGGTTAAAATAATGTGAAATTAGTTTTTCAATGAAAGCTGTTTTATTACCTTATGCATTATATCATATTATTAAAATATTTAATAAAAATATCTAATATATTTTAAATGTACCTTATTACTTGCTGTTGTTAAAATATTAAAGGCTAATAAATTACAATGAACCAGGATTTTATCAAATTTTTTTTAAGATTACCTATTTTGACCCAAATTTCATGCCATATTATCTAATTTTTCCATAAGAAAGCTTGTTACATCATTTACCTTTATTTCGCTGGAGTATTAAATTAAACTGAAAGAATTTTTTTGACATGCTTTTCCAATTATGCTTATATATGTACCATTAAGTTTTGTAGTTAAAATTTAAAATGCAAAAAGTTTTAACTTACAATAAGGCCATAATAGCTTTGTTTTGGCCTTTAGTATTCATATCTCTCTGGCCAATAGATATACCTATATTATGTGAAAACATTTTTGTAGTTTACATTTGTTACTATAGACATATTGTGGTGGAAAAAATAGAACACACAAAATCCATTGAGTTTAAATTCTTTTATAATTTTTTTTTATCTGAAGCATGACTTCATTACTAAGTTCTTTACTAAATGTTACTTTAAATAAGTCTTAATTAAAAAAAAATTTTTTATTAAAATTGAAATTTTTGAATTGTACAGTTAACTGAATAATCCAAAAGGATA
This sequence comes from Trichonephila inaurata madagascariensis, assembly GCA_019973955.1. Classification (NCBI taxonomy): domain Eukaryota; kingdom Metazoa; phylum Arthropoda; class Arachnida; order Araneae; family Nephilidae; genus Trichonephila; species Trichonephila inaurata. Next base: position 212,864 of record BMAV01001891.1, read on the forward strand.
CATTTTTGTATTGTATTTCATAAATTAATTTATTTTATGTATACAGGTACTTGTTGCATTAGCTTGTGATTTGGGTTTGGATAGCATGCAAACATGTAATGAAAGCCATAAATGGCTATGGTTCAGAAGATATTGCATGGCTTCTCGTGTATCTACTTCTCTTAGTCAGCGAACACCTTTGCCAATATCCTTTTGTGAAGAAGTGAGAAAAAAGATTTGGGAAATGTGTTCTGAAGATGAAGTACTGACTTTAGAACATGAAGATCACAACTTATTCAAACAGGAACATGACGAGCAATTGATTTTATGGATAAATAGGTAAAAAAAAAAAATTTGCAGTATGTAACATCAATGTCTTAATAAGTTTTCCTAAATTGCAATCCTATATTGAAGTTGTAAAACTGCTGCTGATTAATGTATGTGTTGCTTTTAAATTAAATTTGCTACATTTTACATGAAAAATATTGTGTGAATGTAATTTTTTTAAAAAAGTTACTCCTTAATATTTATTTATAAAAATTTCTTGAACTTTAATGTAACTATTCTATTATATGATTTTGTAGTATGGCAAGTGCAGAATGATAGATTTTTTTCTAGTCACTTGTAGTCTAAAGAGAAGATAATATTAAACTAGTTGTGTGAGAATCTGATTATTAATTATACTACTTTTGATTTACAGTGCATTTTAGTGTCTTTAAGTATGCAAGATTCTGTTGCTTCAGCTTTATATGATCAAATAAATCATTTTGATTGACATGATAAGAAAGTTATTTTTTATTTAGTTGGAAAAATACTACATATGCTATTGTTCTCTAGAATTTTAGCCTAATATATAGTATATATACTCCTTTTTATGAATTAGTTCTAAATACTTTCTGATAATATATAGGAAACCAGATGAATGGGCAGTATCTTGGGGAGGAAGTGGAACTATTTATGGCTGGGGACACAATCATCGTGGTCAACTTGGAGGAGTAGAGGGGGCTAAAGTGAAATTGCCTACGGCTTGTGATGCTGTGACCAATCTTAGACCACTTCAGATTGTTGGTGGGGAGCAAACATTATTTATTGTAACAACTGAGATGAAGGTAAAATTTCTATCATTTTAATATAAATATTAATTGTTATCTCTTTGTTATTAAAGGAAATGTTTGTAAATGATAGTATTATGAAGCTTAAACTCTGTTCTATTCATATTATCTTCTTTTGAATAATATACTTATTATTTAACAACTCAGAATTACTATTTCATTTTAAGGAGATTGAACAAGTTCATGTTTATACATAGTTTCCCAGGATTATAATAGAAAATCTGGTACTTAAAAAGTTAAAAATATCCCCCCTCCCCCCGTTTGAAATGAATAATTTACTTTTGAATCTTTTTAGGTTTATGCAACAGGCTATGGATCTGGTGGCCGATTAGGCATAGGAGGAGCAGATTCAGTATCCACTCCTACTCTGTTAGAAAGCATTCAGGATATTGCAATCAAGAAAGTTGCTGTAAACTCTGGAGGGAAGCATTGCCTAGCTCTCACTGTTCATGGAGAAGTCTATTCTTGGGGAGAGGGAGATGATGGGAAATTAGGACATGGAACCAGAAAGTATGTTCTAAAGTAGTTTTTATATTATTCGAAATAAAATTCTTTTTTGCAATATATTATAAAACCTCAATAATGCACACATTTTAGAAATAAGCTTTCTTACCTTTGAAAACCTGATTTTAATTTCTTCTCCATTCTGAAAAATATGTTCCTTAACGTAATTAACTGTTTATTTGTAATTTATAAGTCATTGCTTTCAACCTTTTAACTCTGGGATACATTTGATATACTGTAAAATCTGACTTACTTTCCTATACTTTCAAGCTGCAGTTTTTAGGTATATTCAACATATAACATGTACCCTCTTTTTTAAAAAGGAACCTTAAATGTACATGTGCAATGCACTTATGTTTTGAAGTCATTTATTCAAGATATTATTCCAAGTTTTAGAAAAAAAGTGTACTTCTAGAACTACAACCCTTTAAATTAATAAGGAATGTAATTTCTTTTAAATGAACAATATCTTGATATATATAGAAATCTAATTTTTTTCTATGCTCATCGTTGTTTTATTTTTACAGCTCTCGTTTTTATACCCAGTGTATAACGTGCACCCATAAATTTCGATTTGGTGTTCAAAGTGTGCGTTATATGCCAGATTTTACGGTATATATATTTATAATTTCTGCAGTACATTTTTTAATAGTAGCATATTTATTAACACAATTTATTATACTGGCATGGAAAAATTGAACAACTATTTTTGCATATCTTCAAAGAACTATTGAACTAACTCAAGTGAAGTTTGAAATCATAATATCTAAAAGTATTGTTAAATTATAATTTTTAAAAAAAATTATATTCATGTATGATCATGATTTATGCTCATGAAAGAAGGGTTATCCAAAATTGATTTAGCAAGATGACATTTGGGGAGAATTTAATATGGAATATGATCAGCCCTGACAGCAATGAATATCTCTCAATGAACTCTCAAGTTTATGAGGCATAATAAATCTCACTCTCTTTTTTAGCTCCAAGAGTGTTCAGGAAGAGGGTTAGCAAACTGCAAAGAGCATCCTAGACATGCTGTATGAGTTTTAGGTCTGAAAATCTGGTTGGCAGCTGCATCCTCTGAATATCTTTAGTCTCAAGCTATTCATTGACCAGCTGAGACCAGTATAGAAAAATGTTATCCATTAAAATGAATGAGATGCCTCTGAGATCTCATCACTATGCCTCAGATTAATCAGGGTGTCTTCCTGAAAAATGCATAGTTCTGTACCCCTCCAACTTCATTCTGGCCCCGACCATGCATTTCACCCCACCATCTCCATAATAGTCTACTTTCATGTTGAAATACCATGTACCATGACTCTGGTTCTCTCTATATGTGTACTTTTTGAGTATCAGTGTTTAGACTCTCTTGACTCATCTGTATATAGAACACAAACCCTCTGCTTCTGTATCCAATGTTATTTGCATCCTATCAGGCAAGGTTTCCTGTCAGTTGGGTACCGAGCATTGATCTTCTTGCATAAGGCTCTGCCTCGCATTAAGTCTTTGGTAAACTGTATATATACTTGAAACCTGAGGTTCCCATAAGAGGCAAAAAGCTCATTTATGAGTTGAATAACTCTCATCTTCCTATTGAAACATGCAGTTAAGGCCAAGTAGTGGTCATCCTGGTTTCTGGTATTGCTTGGGCATCCTGTAATTATCAAACTGACATCAATAAGCATTTTAATCACTCATGATGTATTTTGTTTTGTAGAAATTCTATTATGTTGTTTGGAATTTTTTTCTATACAGCAACTATCTTTTCATTAAGCAACTATAAAATAAACATTCTTTATTATAAAGTTATATTTTAATTTTAAAATATGCTTTTTAATAGTTTTCATTTTTTTATTGGAATAAAAGTCTTTGTAAAATATTCAGTTAGAAATTTATTAATCTACCTATGCTTTGCTATTAGCTCCTGTGACAGACCAAAGAAAATAGAGAGTATCAATGGAAAAGAAGTTATTGATATTGCATGTGGTGGTGCCCACAGTGCTTGTATCACTTCAAGTGGAGAGCTCTTTACTTGGGGCAAAGGACGATATGGAAGATTAGGTCATGGGGATAGTGAAGATCAATTAAAACCAAAGAGAGTAAGTTTAGCTGACAATGAGAAAAATTAGAAATATTTCTATCATTTCATGTGTTTGTAGTGCAGTAGAACCTGACAGACTCATTCCATTTATCAATTTTATAGCATTAGAAGCATATTGTGTTGTTAAATTTTATAATTTAATCCTTTGAATTGCTCCTATATCCATGATAATTTGATACCAAAGTCACTACTTAATAATCTCAAATTCAAAATCAAATCTCATGGAAAAATAGAAATTTTTTTTAAAAACTTGTTATATGTATAATTCTAACAGAACCTCTAAATTCTTCTTTTAGCACCATATTAAAGTTTGCTACTCACCATTTGCTTCTATGGATTTTTCTAAATGCAACATAATCTGGAACTTTTCTCTTCTACTGGAATCAAGCCATGAAATAAGCATATATTATATACTGGAAAAACATTTAAGGATGGTTTTTATCCTAAAATGCATTTTAATACAAATCAGGGATTTTTTTTTTAAATTTCCAAATTTTTATTTACCTTTAATATGTATATATATACACACACGTACTAGATATAAAAATGTATGTAACTGTAGATAAGATGCATGCAAAAATCTATAGAGAAATTAAATTTGTTCTTTTGTACATTGTGCTGTTAGCACATCTCAATTAATTTGGTTGTGTATTAAAGATGGAATTTCTGGAGTTTTGCAGGACTGTTAAAAATATTTTGAAAATCTACCTGTAATTCTGTTTCTTATGTAATAAATTAAAAATTCAATACTACTTAAACAATCAGTTTAAATTATATTTTTATGTAGGTGGAACTTCTAGTTAATTATTCTGTTATTGATGTTGCCTGTGGATCAGGTGATGCCCAAACTTTGTGTATCACTGACAATGATTGTGTATGGTCTTGGGGAGATGGAGATTATGGAAAATTAGGCCGAGGAGGCAGTGATGGATGCAAGATCCCTGTTAAAATTGATGCCCTTACTGGAATGGGAGTTATCAAAGTAGAATGTGGCTCTCAGTTTTCAGTAGCCCTAACAAAAGCTGGTAGTGTTTATACTTGGTTAGTATAATTTTTCTGTTATTAGATATTATTTAGTATCTGGGATTTTTTTTTTTTTTTTTTTTGAGAAAATTAGCTTGATAAAGGAATATGCATTGTGTTTTTACTATAAAAATATTAGTTTGCTTCTAGTAATATTTTAATTTTAAGTAATATACATGTAAAAATTCCTGGGGTAAATTGACATGATCCAAATATATAAATTCTCCAATTTAATCTTGGTATTCTATAAAATTGTACACTCTTTTTGTATTAATTTAAAATGTAGAAAGAGAAAAACATTAAAATTGATAAAAATGAGTATGTTTTCTTCTTGTAAGAAAGAATAATTTATTATAATATAAAATTTGAGAAAGGAACTTAAAAACCATTCCTCTGCTTCAGAAATATAAGAACTTATTCTTATTAATTATCAAAGCACATTCAAAAATTAATGTTAAACCCAAAAAACAGTAGTTGCCAGCAAAATTTATCTGAAAAAAATGCTGTTTTGTGTATAATTGATGTATATTATATGTAGTGGAATGTTTACACATTGCTCATATTATCATTATTATTTTGCTCTTTTTTTTATGTAAAGATTATCATCAATTATAAACTTAAAATTGATTGATGATAGGGGTTCGTTTTTTTTTTTTTTTTTAAATATTATCCTCCACAGAACTAAATTATACATTATTACATGTAGAAATTATAGAATTTTTATAGAAGAGACATTCCTTTACATCCTTTTCATATTACTTCTGAAAATATTTTAGTACATCTGTTAAAAATCTTGCTTATCATATGAAAATAATTTTTTTTTTCCTCTCAATAAGGGGAAAAGGAGACTATCACCGCTTAGGCCATGGTACAGATGATCATGTCAGAAGACCCAGAAAGGTTTCATCTCTTCATAATAAGAAAGTGATATCTATAGCTGTTGGTTCTCTGCATTGTGTTGTCTGCACAGATGCTGGTATTGAAATTAATTTTGCTGATTTTTGCTCCATTTATTATAATTTTTTTCTTCTATAAAATTAAATGTAAAATTTCCATTCCCTACTAGGTGAAGTCTACACATGGGGAGATAATGATGAAGGACAACTTGGTGATGGATCCACAAATGCTATTCAAAGACCAAGACTTGTTTCTGCTCTTACAGGTGACTGGTTCTTAATTTTAAATTGATGTAACTAATAAGTTATAAAGACTAAATTCTTAAAAATTATAATTTGTAATTTCAGAGAAAAATTTGTGAAAAAATCAAAAGTATGATTTTTTTTTATATATAAATCTTGTATTATAATGTTATGAAAAATTCACTATATAGAAGCTGGATTAAAAAAATATTTTTCTGTACTCTAAGTTTGCATTTGTAACCAATCAATAAAATAAAATTTTGTATAACAAAAATTAAAATACAGATAAAAATCCTTAAATAACATTGATCTTCCATTTTTTTTTAAAATGTTGTTTCATATCATAATAAAAAATCTCTTCTGTGGGTTTTTTTTTTATTAGACATCAATTTAAAAAAAAAAAACTGTTAACTTAACTGTTTTTTCTTGCATCAGTTGCAATATCCTAACCAATATATGATATTCTTATGTGTCTCAAAAATTACTGATCTATAATGAATGAGAAATTTATATAAAACCTTCTTAACTCTTAACTTTATTTATTTTATTGGTAAAATATTTTACAATGCAATATTTGAATATTTTTTAATTGTTTGCATACATTTTATGCTTGTATAATGGAATTATGGCAAATTGAAAATTAAAACATTATTTATAAATTGATTTATCTATTTTTTAGCCTTGATTTAAGAATATTGTTGTTTATGTGTACATACGTAACAAATTATCTCTTCTACCTATTTTTTCCAGGCAAAAAGATCAATAAAGTAGCATGTGGATCAGCTCACACTGTAGCCTGGTCTACATGCAAGACAAGTCATACAGGTCGTTTACCATCTACAGTTCCTTTGGAATATGATTATTTGAGAGACATTGAAATTCCAGTGTTACGAAATCGTTATTGTCTATTGTACCATTTCTCTGAATTATTTTGCTCTTCAATATCTATGTTTGATTTAGGACATGACAATTTAAGAGGGCTCTTAGTTTCGTCTGGAAAGGTAAGAGATTTTTACTCAAGAGGATAAGCTTTTAATAACATTCAACTTATTAGTTGAAGGCAAATGTATAAAATTGTTAAAATACTATAGCAAAATTTTAGTATGGTAATATTTAACTGTGTGCTTTTGTATGGATGAATTGATGCATGTATACAATCAAAGAGATGGGCTACTAAAAAGGTTAGGAAATGTATTTGATTTCACAATATTGTATTATAACGTTTATATAATGTATGTTGTATTTTTAAACTTAAGGGCAAACATTATAGCTAATGTTCTCCATAGAGATTATTTATTGCTCTGGCATCCTTATGTGATCATACAAATGTTTTAAGAATACAGTCAGATCTTATGTATGAGCCCTAATTCTTGGAAAGGCTAAAGTTATGATTTAACAGAGCTGATGCTTGTTAAATCTATTGCAAATCAATGTACTCATTAGAATGGTGTGAAAATTAATAGAATAGGGTGTCAACATATGTGCCATTTTCATCACTTGACCAATTCAAAATAATGAGGTCTATCTCCTATAGCCCTTTTGTTGCTTCCAAGTATGATACTAATAAACCATTGATCAATCGATAGGTTCATTAAAAATGACCTTAAAATCATAAAAAAATATTTTACTATATTTTTTATAACTTTGCAGTTTAATTAAGTTGGGTACCTTACATATGGTCAACACAGTTGACTATTTTGATACACTAGCTAGTTTGTTACATTATAAGCAAATTATTATTTTCCCCAAAAGGAATAAAAGTAACTTACTATAAAATCCATGTACAATGTACACTTTAACACATAAAAAAGTAGATTTCTCCATATATCCAAATACTATTTATTTAAAAGAAATGACAAACCTTATGAACTTAAGAGTTGTAGTTCTAGAAATATACTATTTTTTCAAAAACCTGAGATAATACTTTGATTAAATGACTTCAAAACATAATAGCTTACATATGCAAATTTTAGATTACTTCATAAAAAAGTGGGTGCATGTTTTATGAGGGTGCTCATTATAATATGGACTTTGCTGTATTTCTAATTCTTGATATTTTAAACAAATCTAAGCTTAATTTATAAATTTTAAGCTTAATTTATAAATTTTGCAACCATTTAAATTGATTATTTATTAAAGAGAGTTCTTGGTATTTTGAAAGAAATAAGGTATTGTGAGATAGCTAATCACATTTTCCCATTTAAATCGACATATTTGTCTTTCACTTTAAAATATAAATTAATCCATTTATATATAAATATAATCACACATAATACATACTTATGAATGCTTATTAATTTTAGGAAGCTGCCTTTAGAAAAGTATTACAAGCTACTATGATTAGAGACAGGCAACATGGACCTGTTATGGAATTAAATCGAATGCAGGTTTGTGTATTTATTTTTGTTGAATTTTTTCAAACTTTCTTACACTGCATCCTTGAATTACAAAATAATGTACGGCATATGGGTGTTAAGCTGAATTTTTTGTGAAACAAATTTCAGGCAGAATATGAATTTTGCAATTTTTACATTTTAAAGCTTCATAAATGTATAAATTTTTGTATATTTAACAATTATGTCTACTAATAATTAAGGAATCCATATGGAGTAAATGTTGTTTTTATGTTAAATGTTAAATGTGTTTTTATCACCTATCAGATATTCTCTTCTCTGAATCATTGTCTTTTATTACAATGATAATTTTTCTTACGTAGAGGAAATTGTGATTTTCTTGTTTATAAGAAAGGTGTTAAGGATAGCAAGGCTGTCCACTTTATTGATATGTTCCATGTATAAGTTGAAATATTTATTTTCACATTGTATGTGCACTGTATTATTATTACTTGTATAAACACAATTTATTAAATTCGTGCTGCATAGTTTTCGTAAAATAATGGATGTTAATTGAAGAAGTGTGTAATTAAAAAAACAAACTATGTACACTGTTAAATTATTTACCAAAAAGATATATAGACAGCTTGTAAAATTTAACAATGAATTTAAACACAATTTGACAGTATAATACAAATTGAAAGTCTGTCTAACGTGGATGAACACAATGGAATAATTTGTTGCAACTAGGGTTCTTAAAGTGGCTCTTTGAATTGTACAAAAAAAAATTTTAGTGGCTGACCAGTACCAATAATTATTACTTTAGTAATTGTTCAGAATAGTTATTGTAATTTTAGAGTTTTATGGTTTGTTTTTTTTTCGTCTTGGGCATTGAGTTAAAATAGAAAAAAAATATGTATAAACACTTATCCCTGACTGACTCAGTACTTTTTCTCCTCTCTCGCTCTCTTACTCTCCCTTCCTTTTACACTGTTTTTAAAGTATGGGATGCAAAGAAAAAGATTCTGTCATTTTTGAATTATCATTGCTTGGTAACATTGGAACCTATATTTCTAGTCATACTTTGTTCACTTCTTTCTTTATTAACTTAATATATTAAAATGTAAACTACTCTACAAAGGCCATTAAGTAAGATTTATCTAATACTGATTGTATCTTAGCTTGAGTTTCCAGAAGTAATTAAAATTGTACATATCTTTATGACTTATCCAAACACAGTCTTTTAAACATATGTCAATAAGCTACTTACATTTCTAATAAAACACAGAAAATTGAAATGCTAGAAATCTTCATTTTGTCCTTTTACTGGTTATAGTTTATTAACCTATGAAATAATTCATTAATCATTGGGCACAAAGTTATTTTCCCTCCCTTTGAAATAATTAGGTATTTCATAATAGATTATTGCTTTAATAGTAGCATATGCATAATGATTTAAATAGGTACATTGTTTTTAATTAATATTTTATCTGCAGCAATTTTGCTTTATTAAATAAGCATGCATGGTTGAAAATTAAAAATGCATGATTGAACAAATATTTAATTTTCATTGAGTTGCATGTTTGTTCATTAATTAAATTGTAAGTATTAGAGAGTGATATATTCATTTTCATCTTTTTTAATGTTTCAAATAGTGATGAATTTTATTTTTGTTTGTTATATTTTCAGGTTAAAAAATCTCGCTCCAAAGGGGGTTTAGCTGGAACAGATGGTTCAAAATCTGTATTTGGGCAAATGGTGTCTCATATGACTATTATTACTCAAGAGAGTTTGCTTTTGCCTCATAGAATTTGGAAAGTTAAATTTATAGGTAAGGAATCGTTTCTTATTACTCCTTAGTGAATGTTTTTTCCAGTGTTAAAAGCCTCAAATAACCTTCTTTAAGACTATAATTTATTTCAGTTTAAAATACTTATCTTTTTGTGGAATATTTTTTTTAATTGTTCTCCCCCCCCCCTTTACAATTAGTTTCATGTAGTATTTGATCTTTGTTAATTTTAAGCAGTGTCCCTTAAGCATTAACTCTTTATAAATATTTAATAAAAGGTGTTCTATATTAATTGGAACATATTTTAAAAAGCTTTGGACTACTTAACAAGGCAAAAATAAAACAAAAATGCTTTGAAAGAAATATGTTATGAAAAGGCTTTAATTAAAATGAATATTTTTTTAATAAATTTTTTGATAGTTTCCTTGGTTGTCCCTTCTCTCACATGTTGTTTTTTTATGCTTATAGCTTTAAGACTCAGTCTGTTTAACACATTTATGGACACCTAGCTTACTATAGAATATCACAATATTTTGTCTTATTTATTGGGATAACTAAGCCACTTGAATAGCATTTCATTTACAAAATTGCATAGCTTATGCCACTTGGCACTTTAGCTTGCTTCAAACTTGGATGGGATATTGTTCTTTGTCCTAGAAAATAGAATGGTGTATGCTGCTTGACCACAAACATGTTAAGAATGACAGAAGGCAAAAATTAGAGAAAAAGACAAATTTGGAGTATAGTTAAAGAAATGAATAACAATTCATTTGTAAATAATATAATTTATAAATAATGAAGAAAAATAATTCACATTCTGTAATTAATACACAGAAAAATAATATTGTAATATATAGTATTCAAAATCCACAAAGTGGATTTTTTTTTTTTTTTTTTCTTTTGCAAAATTTATAAAAAATTATTATCTTAGCTTATTTAGAAATATTAAGAAAATCAGCCCACTTTTTTTAAGTTACATAATGTATCATTAAAAGTAGCATTTGAATATTCTGTTCTTCAATTTATAAATATATAAAGCATTTTTCTGCTTTAAAGAAAGAAACTGAATTTGTGTTTAATATTATTTTATATTATATATAGTTAGTGTTTATATCTGTTATTTCCTTTTAGGTGAGAGTGTAGATGATTGTGGTGGCGGGTACAGTGAATCAGTTGCTGAAATGTGTGATGAGCTACAAAATGGATCTTTGCCTCTTCTAATTCTAACTCCTAATGGCAGAGATGACTCTGGAACTAATAAAGATTGCTTTTTGCTCAACCCTGCAGCAAAATCAACTCTACACATGGATATGTTCCGATTTTTAGGTATATATTTTCTCATAAATATAGTATTTTATAACTGTTGTTAAATTAAACTCTTGTGACTTGTTTTAAAGTTGACAAAAAACAGTTTTTGTTTAAATTTCTAATTGAATTATGTATTTTAATAATTAAATCTTTTGTCAAAGGATAGTTGTCATCAATTTCTTAATTGGTTTTATTTGAAAAGTAATCTGATATGAGCTCTCAAGCTGTCATTTTTTTTAAAATCATTCTGTTTCTGTGTAATTTTTCTTTTATTAAATAAATATGAAGTCATTGAAACCTATGGTGGAGTTGCAGTTTGAATTTAATAATGTATATTTCAAATTTGTATTTTTTAAAATTATTTTAGCATTTTTTAAATGTATTATGTATATTTTTCAATTATAAGAGAACTAGTAATTTAAAACTATTACTTCACTTTTACTCAATCTCTAATTAAATTTATTAAAAATCAAAATTTAATTTAGTAAAGATATGCATTTCTATTATTTTAATGAAAGAGGTTTTAAAAATATTCATTAATTAATTGTTATGTTTAGTTATTAATGCCATATTAGAGTAATATCTTAAAGATAATGATCTAAAATAAACTTCAAAAGAAAAAAAGATTCAAACATATATCTTTTTTAAAAAAAACCTTTGTATTCTGTTTAAACACTTATGCTTGTTATGCGTTATACAATTAAATTCCAATTAGGGCCATTAAAATCTAGTCATAAAGATACAAACTTTGTGACCAGTAAAATAAAGGATTAGGGTCTGTGAAAACTCATCATGTGAAGTAATAAAAGTGGATGGAAAGAAATTTAAATGGGTAAAATTTCCTTGTAGGGTGATAAAGTTTATTGAGTGAAATATATTTGTTCATTTGTTGTCATCATAACTCAGCCAAGGTTGAAAAATACAACTTTGTTGCCATAAATTATTGTGTAGCTGTAGTGTGGGATTTATTAAAACAAATATCAAATCAAATGAAACCAAGAAAAACCAAAAGCTAAAAACATTTACTAAATGATAGTTTTCATTATTTTAAAATATTATTGCTTACTATAAATAGCTTAATGAACTATTGGCTAAAAGAAGAATGGGTTGAAGTGAAAAGTAAAATCATTCTCTATCAATTAATGTAACTTTTAATTTACATACTAAAATTTTATGATAAATATATATGGTTTAAAAACTAAGTGTCACAACTGAAGTCATTAAAAGAAATTTACTGAAAGTATATATACAGTAAATTATAACATTTTTTTTTTTTTTTTTTTTTTTTGAATATCACCCTTTTTCACTGCTGCCAGCACTTTTTCTACTTTTTATATGTACTTTAGAAGTAGACAACTTCAAGTTGTTGAGGAACCCCGTTGAAATCACTTGAACTTATCTTGGAACAATGTCCTTTCAGACGTTTTTTTTATCTGAGAGAACAAAAAGGAATCAGAAGTACCAAGATCCTAACTAAGTTGTGGTTGAGGCAAATTTGCAATTTTGTGTTTGGCCAAAACCTCATTCAATTTAGCTTTGTGTGACTGGGTGCAACCAGATAAGAGCCTTGTTCATCTTTGGCATCGCTCCTTCCATCTTTGAATTTCTTTGTTAATCTAAAATATGCAGTTTGGCGTAAGCTTTATCCTTGTAAACTTCACAGATCATATGAAAATTTCTAGTTGATTTGTCCAGTTTAAGGCAAAATTTGATGTTACTCAATATTGGGCTGTTTTTTTTATCTTCAGTGCAAGTGTTAAACACATTTGCATTTCGTGTAAGATCAACACATTCTAACAATTCAGAGGGAAATTACATGGTTGCTCTGACTTACAGCACAGCCTCTTCTATCCATTCCCTCCCATTGACCAGAAAAAAATCAATTTTGATTACTCAGTAAAATTATGCATGTGTGTATGTGTCACTCTCTCATTAGCTATAAATATGTGTTAGATATGCATATTCTTCCAATAAACTAAAATTATATCTAGGTTTTATGAAAACATTTTATGTAGAATTTTTTAAATGCAATTTTCTCTTTTTTTTAGGAATGTTAATGGGTATTGCGATGCGAACTGGAAGTCCATTGAGTCTGAATTTGGCTGAACCAGTTTGGAAGCAATTGACTGGAACAGCACTTACTCCTACAGATTTAACAGAAGTTGATAAAGATTATGTTGCTGGTAAAAACCATTAGTATCTAACTTTTCCTTGTCAAAGGAAAAATATATGTTTTAAACCTGTGTATACTAATAATTAAAATTCCTTTTTTATTTTCTGAATAGGATATTGAAATCTGTCCTTTGAATCAAAGAAAACAAAAATAAGAATTTTAATAATTTAACATTGAAATTTTTTTCTTTAACAAAGTCTACATGTATGAAAATATTAAGATATGTTTAAGTGTAAATACTTCACTTTTCTTCATGAGGTATTGTTTTAGATTTTTCTTCAATCTATGTCTTGTATTGATTTTTAAGTGCAGCCAAAAATGAGGTAATAACTGAAGTCTAATAAATGCATTAGAGATTTTTAATTTCTTTTACAGGTCTGATAAGTATTCGCTACATGGAACCAGATAATATTAGGAAATTTGATTTACCGTTCAGTACTCATAGTACTACTGGTGTTGAAATCCCTCTTAGCTCCAAGTATGCATTTGTGACCCCAGAAAACCGCATGGAATATATCCGACTTGCTTTGAGCTACAGGTATCAAAACCACTCTATCCTGATCTTTTAATTTTTTTTTTTTTTTTTTTATTCTTTTGTTGAATTATTTTTGATAGTTTTACAACATCAAGAATCCAACTAATGCATAAAAATTTATTATATAGTGATTCAGGAAATGATCTGAATTTTTCTCTTAATTATTTTTGATTTAGGGTTATTCATTTTTGATTCTTCAGTTTGTTTCTGGTCAAGATTTTAGAAAGTATTGAATGTTCTTTAGGAAATAAATATCTTTTAATCAGAGAAATTCATATGAGGCATTTGGGGAAATATTAATGTTGGGCTTTATTTGAAGAGGCTGTTACAGCAAATATTTAATGTGGTCATATTAACCTGAGTAATTGAAGGAAAGTATCTTGTTTAAAACAACAGACAAAATGTTATTATTTGCCAGATAACATAAAATCACATGTAAAAATTATTAAAAAGAAAAATTTTAAAATATCAGGGTCAAATAATCTAAATCAAAATTCTCCTTGATTCTTTTTTTATGACACTTCCTTTCCTAATCGTCCATTTTTAAGATCTTTAGAGCACTTTTTGTTGGAAGACTTAATTTGACGAAGTATTTGAGTATTTTGACTACAAGACTCCATAAGTTTTTCACAACTAGTGTTAAAAATTTAATTCCATGATTGGAATCATAGAAAATTAAGCTGATTTAATCTTACTCCTTAAAAACTGTGCCAAATTCTTATTTCTTAGCTTAAAAAAAATTGTTTTATGTGTTGAAAAATAACTTTGATGGGAGTAATCTTTAAAAGAAAGAAGTGTTTATTACTTGCACAATAGATGAATATTTTGTTAACTTTTTAATTTTATTTATATATATATATAATATTCTGGATTACTTAAGGTTCCTACTCTCTAACCAATTTTATAGTTATTAGTGGAACTTCTTATTTATTCAATCTGCACATAAAAGAAACAAATCAAGTATGATTTTTTAATTACAAATTTGATTTTTTTGAAACACAGACTAATAAAATTGAATATGTACACATATATTCATCATATATGACAAAAATCCATGTCACACTTTATACCTTATTTGTTAATCCCCAATCTCACACACAAATGCATTCCAACCTTTCTTCTTGTATATCAGCTACTTATATTTCTCTCTGCTGTATTAACACAGAAATCTGGGAATTTTCCTTGTTTTCAAGAAACTAAAAGCTTGAATGCCTTTGTACTCTCCTGCTGTTTTTCTGCTTCGCATTTGCATACAATGCTCAAGTTTTTATACAATCAGGTCTTGGAATACCTGTAGATTAATTGAAAGTAACATAATCATAATAAATTAAAACTATGATTAATGACTGCCTTTTTAATCAAGAATACATTCCATATCATTCACAAAGATATCATCTTAAAAAACTTCGAGTTGGGTCTTATTTATATATATTGCCATGTTTGAAATATTTCTTTGAAAAGCTTTTAATATTTTTATAAAAATGTGAAATTATGATAAATTAATTTTTTTTATTTCACAATATTCTTAAGGAAAATATATTTAAGACAACAAATGTATAATATTAAACTGAAAATTATGTAATTATAGAACTAATTACAAAGAGATCATTTTATAATAATATTACTTCAAAAAATATTTGAGTATAAGATTTAATGCACATAATTTGTAAGAGATCTATCTATATGTAGTTTTTAAAAACCTGTTTCATATTAAACTAAATGTTTTTTGTCCTTTCTAATGCATAGCTGTTGTAAATTATATATATTAAAGTAAATGTAGTATTTTATATTGTTTATGGTTTATATTTAGCAAATTTATGTGTATACTTTTCAATTTCATACATAATGCATAAATAACTTATTAAATTTCATTTTTCTAGGTTACATGAATTTGATGAACAAGTTGCTGCAGTGCGAGAAGGAATGTCTAAAGTTGTTCCTGTTCCACTGCTGTCGCTTTTTACTGGTAGCGAATTAGAAACCATGGTACATGAATTTTTTTGTAAATTAAAATTGATACTTCATACTTTTATATTTTGCCATTATAATTGTGTGAAAGTAGAATCTTCAGAGGATGTTAGACTCTTATTCTTACCATATACAAGATAGTCTTGATTTTCTTTTAATATACAGTAATACCTTGACTTACGTGAACTTGGAGTTAAACGATTTTCAAATCTCGTCGAGTCATCTTTTGTTTGTTGTTCTTTAGGAGAAAACTGAGTTCTTTTTTCTACTATAAATGAAACTTAGGTGGAATCAGTACAAGATCTTGATGATATCGGTAATGTGATCGAAGATGTCAAATAGTCTTTAGACCCTGTTCAATCAGAAGATTGAATGAAGGTAGGGAGTTTGACATAAGGCATCAATTTAATTGAGAAAGGGTTACAAATTTTAAAAAATATAAACTCCAATGAAGAGCATATTTTTTTCAATCAAAAAAGGAATTAAAAAAATTATTAACATGCTATGAGGAAACTGTGAGAGAAGTAAATCTTTGAGCCAGCAGACTATTTTGTTAGATTTTATGAAATCTTCTACATCAGTATAACTTCGGTTTGAGATTTTGTATTTGTGCTATCGAAAATTTTACTAATTTTTTTTTTTAATTCTAAATTATTATTTTTTTCATCTCCTTTTCCAACTAAAAATAGTTTATATGTATTTATATGCAAAATTATACCCGACTTATGCTCAGTCCCACCTATCACATGAGTTCTGAGTATTACTGTATAATAATTCTTTAGTGAGAAATTTTTATATTATTTAGACTGTATTTCAAGAATTTGTTTAATCATAAAATTTCCTTATAAAAATATTCTTAATTTTTTAATGTATTACTTTTTTTTATAGGTATGTGGTAGCCCAGAAATACCAATTCAATTATTAAAAGCAGTTGCAACATATAAAGGTGTAGAACCAGATGCTCCTCTTGTTCAGTGGTTTTGGGAAGTTATGGAAGAGTTTAACAACACTGAAAGATCTTTATTTTTGAGATTTGTTTGGGGTAGAACCAGACTCCCAAGAACTATTGCCGACTTCCGTGGCAGAGACTTTGTTTTGCAAGTAAGTTTATGTATTTCTCTCTTTGGTATTAGTTTATTTTGATTTTTAAAAGAAAAAAATTATACTAAACTTTTTTATTTAATTGTTAGTTGTTAGATTCTATAGTTTAGTATAATATCTTAAAACCATTCTCTTGTCTGGGGTTATAACTCATGTAGGAAGAAAGTTAATGACATTTTAGAGTTCTTTGAAAGGTTTTGATTGGATAAAAATTTTATGTTTCAATAAATAAGTTTTAATTAAAGTATTCAACATTTTTTTATTAGATGAGGCAATAAGGGGAAGAAACATTGCCAGCAAAGTTAAATTTTTCTACAGTTGATTTTATTTATTTTTTCTGTTTGTGCTTAAAGCTTATGTAGGAATAAAAGGAATGACTCTTCAGAGTTTTTTAAGAAGATTTCTGTTTAGGTAAAAAATTCATATTGTAGTTAACAAATTACATTTTTTTATTTGGTAGAACAAGAATGAAAAAATATTATCACAGCAAAATTATTTACAGCTGATTTTCTGCATTCAGCATCTACTTTATTAGTGCACTTAGTTATGGTAAAATGTAATAATTGGTTTTTTTAGTTATATTTAAATTGTTATTTTATTCCAAAGTGACATTAGATCAAAATTCAGCCCTCATCTTTGCTCTATATTATATGATATTTCTCTTGGGGTTTTTTTATACAGAAATATGTGTATTATTATGTTTTTATTATAATTGCTCCTAAGTAAGAAAAGAATTTTAATCCTTTTTTATGAAAAATGCACTGAGCAAAATTAAATGTTAAATAATTTCACTGCCTATTCTATTTTTTATTTCTTAATCATTTGCATTTTCAGGTTATGGAGAAATATAATCCACCAGATCACTTCTTACCTGAAAGTTATACTTGCTTTTTCTTGCTGAAAATGCCAAGATACTCCTGCAAATTAGTCTTGAAAGAAAAACTAAAATATGCCATTCATTTCTGCAAGTCTATTGACACTGACGACTATGCAAGGCTTAATCAACCCAATTTAGAACATGGGCTAGGCACAAGTCCTTACATTGAAGCTAGTGAAAGTGATGATGAAATAGAATCTGGGTCAGATGATTCTATTCCTCTTCGTTCACCTCCTAGCGAAGGAGATCGATGAAATTAGAATGACTTAAAATTCCAAATGTTGATTGAGTACTGTGATACCCTATTTAGAACCAATGTTTCTTCTCATTATGTATAATTGTATATATAATTTCTTATTAATTGTAATTTTTGTATATATCATTTAATGTTAAATGGAATGTTTTCCTGAGTTTCAGAAGCACATGTAGAAAACTGCCTAAGTCATAGTTTTGTCTTCAGAAAGTCAAAAAAATGTTGCTTATTAATAGAATTGCCTTAATGATTTTGAATTACACATTTAGAAATTAAGTCATTGAAGACATTTTAGAAGATTTCTTAGTTAAAGGAGTAATGTGTTCTTGTTGCTGAGATTATTATGACCTTATGCATTTTTTAAATAGTTAATCAGAAAAAAAATTTGTTTTTATTGATTTTTTTGAAAAAAAAATAATCAAAACTATAATGCATCAAATCTGGTATTTTCTTGCTTCATATTTTAGAAAGTGAATATCTGTTTCTTTAATTTTAATTAGCAAGTATTTGTTATTTTTAATTATTTTAGCTATGTATAAATGAGATGTTGTATTGAACAATTAGTCTATGAAACATTGCAAAGAATTTTTTATTACATATCTATTCTTAAAAGATGCTTTGTACTTGTTATTTGCTTCTTGCATACATTAAGTTGTATTTTGAAAGCACAAATATTATTTTAGTTGGTAGACAAATCACAACTTAAATCTATCAAGATAACATGCTTTAAATGAAAATGAATGACTGAATCTGTGCTCATTATTTATAAACAGTGATGGAGATTTTTTATTTATTCTGTGAAGAGAGATTAAATTTTTTATTCTTCAAAATTGGATTTTCATAAATTAGTATTTGATATTGAATTTGCTGTGATATCAGAAAAAAATCAATTATTAAAAGAATGCTAGCATTTTGCCTTGGTTAAATGTTTGAAGATGAGGAGGGAGGAAAAATCTGAGCTTATTTTCCCCTTTATTTTGTTATTGAATTGGTTCACTTTGTCTTTTTAATTTTGAACAAGTTGGTTTTATTTTATGAAACTTAAGAATTGAAGTTGTAGATTGTGAATTACGTAAAGATACATAATATTTCATTTAAGTTATGTACATTATCTTTGTTTTAAGATAGCAAAATTTTAAATCATGCTGTAAATTGCTACATCTGAACGCAAAAGAATTATTGTATATTGTTAGAGATCGTATGTTTTCTGTTAATCTAATAAAATCTTGCATGAATATTTTTTTCTCATTATTTTTTATTTTCATTTGCTATTGGCTTGGATTTGGTATGTTTCATTAATATGCAGTAAAAGAAATTATACTATAAAAGCTAGAAAATATTTAGTGTCATGTTTTAATTTTGAAAAATATATATATTTATCTATTTTTAAAAGTTATCAGGAAAGGAGGAGGGAATTTTTAGATTATTGAGATACTTTTCCATTTATCATACTTAGAAGATTTTAAAATTTTATTTTTGTTTTTCCAGTATGTATTTCAAGTTTAATTTTTAACTTGTATTTATAAATAAGTAACAATTCTTACAAGTATAAACTGTAATTTTTTTAAGAAATAATCAAGAGTCTCTGTTAATATATACATATTTTATTCAAAAAAACAAAGTATATTGTGAAAAATTTCATCAGATACTAAAGAAACTAAAAAAAATTTATAATTTAAAGTAAATTTTATGTTTATTTGAGAGAAATGAAAGTGGCTTTTCATAGTGTACCATTTAAAAGAGCTACAATTGTTAAAAATTACAATTGTTACAAAATAACAAGAATTGTATAAGGGTTGCCCAAATGAAAAGTGGACAAGTTGAATGAAAAAAATAAATTTATTGGAAGTCAAAATAAATTGCCATGGGCATTGTAACACATATCCCATCTTTTTGACAGGTTTATTCCTTAGATGTAGAAAGATCATGGTTGATTCTCGAGGAAGTCCTGCCTAGCTTCCTTCACCTCATCCTCCGAAAGGAAATGCAATGCTCTCTTAAGAGGAAAAAATGTGAAAGGTTTCAAGGAGACAAATTCGGACTGTATGTTGGGTGTTCTAACACTTTTCAACTTAATTTTTTTATGGTTGTCTGGGTTTCACAGGAGTCGTTTGGGCCGGCATTGTCTGATATCCTTTGCCGCCCTTTACGAAAGTTTTGCACCAATTATTTGAATTAAGCTGTGCTTACCATAGATTTACCCCATTTGCTGATAATTGCTTGCATTCAGCTCACCTTCCGCAATCAGAAACCATACTACCACACATTATTCCAATATAGATGCATCCATGATTAGCATGACTTTACTTTTCATCTGTTTTCTCTACCACAAACAGGTTTCATCATTGCACATAATACCCCTCCTACCTCCCTTTATATCCTTGTTTGGTGGCGTTACTATAACTGCAATCATTCTGACACAAGTGTATGTGTCCACT
>BMAV01001891.1:248499-263317 GCA_019973955.1 Trichonephila inaurata madagascariensis
AATCTAGTTGGAACAGTGAAGCAAGAAGGTGGAGGTGTAAATCGGCTTCAGGATTTGGTAATTTGGTATTTTTTGATGGTATTGTGAATCACGAGTTATATTTAAATACTTTAAAGGACAATTTGAAATTATACGACCGAAATTTCGATATTGGAGACGACTTCATTTTTTAACAAGATAATGACACGAAGCTCACTGCTCTCAATGTACGCCACTGGTGTCTCTATAACTGTCTCAAATTCTGAAAAAACCTCCTAAATCACCTGCGTTAAGCCTAATATAACATATTTCGTGAGAATTTGATTTTAAAAAAAGAAAACATGACATATAAAAAACTAAATATGAAGTAAAAACAATAATCATAGAAGAATGGAGGAAACATCGATGCTGAAAATACAAAAAACTGATGAAATCTTTATCAAAAAGTTTAAACGTTATTGTGGACGCTAAAATATATCCTAATAAGAATTAAATTTCAAAAAATACAATATTTGAAGCTATGTTGAGATTTTTTAAGTGTACGAAGGTTTTTGTGTGGCATAATTTTTTAGTAGTTTTTTTATTATTAATTTTTTTAAATAATAATTATATTATGTTTCAAAAATTGGATATGTTATTTTATTAAGAATAAGTTGCAGATATCATAAAAAAAATTATAATTCTGATATATAATTTTTATTAGTTGAAAACATTAATTTTTATAGAATATTGCAAGTGTAAGAACACTTGTGGTCCAACGTATAAAACTTTAAACTTATTTCAGAAATTTTGAAAAAAAACTTATTCGAAATATAAAATTTTAAATAATTTTAAGATGAAAAATTGGATGCATGGAGAACAGCCTGCAGAGTAAATTCTTTTAGATTTAAATTGTATGGCATATTTTATTTCTTTCTCTTAGAACGAACCAATCAAAAATTAATCTGATAATATGTCATTGATAATACATTACGAGATACATTAATCTATTAAAAAATATAACACATATCGCTTTGTTTGCTTTACATTTAAATAGCAAACAATTTTTTTAAATTGTTTTGTTTTAATCTTGTATGTTTAATTTAAATTTTCTTTTCTTTCAATATATTTATTGATCATTTTGGTAATAAACTAAATTCATGTCTTTCGAAATTATATATACTATGTATGTATATTTAATTACATTAAATAGTAATATGTGTGATAATAATTTCTCTCTATTAATTGTTTTTTTCATAGTTTATATTAATTATATTTTTGAACTTTTAAATAACTTTTTTATCAGGTATTTAACAACTGATTGCAACAGATAATATTCAAATTCAGTCTTTTACAAAGAACTCTGGTAAAATTCCTCATATTACATTTACACTTAAGGCCACCTTCACTAAATGTAAAGAATCCTGAACTAAACGTAAAACATATTTTCAAACAGAAATTTCATATTTTTTTCAAACGAAACTCCTGTGGGTTCAATATACTACATAATACCCAGAAATATATATTCACGTTTTTAAAAAGTTCTTACTAATAAATAAATAGTTTTACTAAAAAAAATATATATTACAAAAGAAACAGAGCGACATTTTTACTTTTCTTAAATTTTATTATTAGTTAAACTTTATATTGGAAATATCAAAATTAATTCACATTATTGATAGTAAAAATTTCAATCTTAATCAGTTAAAATAATATCCGAATGTTAGTTTCATAGCGGAAAAAATTTGAATTTAAATAAAAAGACCTAACACGGAACAATTACAAATTTAATGTTATAAGCAGGTTTTACAATGGAACAAAAAAAAACTATTTAAGAAATAAATAAAATATAATTCACTGCAACATCAAATCGTTTGGCTCCAAACATGCAGAAAAAGAAGGGGGGAGGGGAAGAAGAAAAGTAATAAAAATAAAAAAAACACACAATTTGCGACAAAAATGGTGGTTTTATGATTATTTTAAAATTCGAAATAATTCTACTTCATTTCCAATCAATTTTTGGATTCTTGCTTGCACGTAATTTAAAGTAGATTATCAATCAGTAGGCTAAAAAAAAAGATATTCATTATTTATTTCTAGATTGTAATACAATAAGAACTTTTGTGTGCCCATTTAATAAAAAGTTTCGAGATATTTTGGCTTGATCTAATCATAGAAAAGATACAGCTTATTCAGAGAAAAGCCATATAAGTGTTCTTATATACTTTGTAATTAGTAAAGTTTTTTAAAAAAAAAGGTTATATGAAATATATAAAGATTAAAATATCCCTTTTTTCGATAGCTAAAAATTCAAAATCAAAACGATCAAAAGGATTGTTTTTAAAGAGTATTATTCATTGTCAAATAACATCTTTCATGATTGATCCCAGATAATCGAGCATAATGATATGCTTAGAATCCCTTCATGTGATAGAGTATTTTGATTCATTGCACTCTGAGCTTTCTATATTTTTTTTTAAAAAGTTAGAATTAAAATATTTATTTTCAAAATTTATTATCTATTATTTCCGAGAAATATGTAAAAATAGTTCAGGAAAATTTTCTTATTTTTTAAATTTTTTTTCTTTCTAAATTCTATTTTTATTCAAATAACTGCACGGTGGGAAAAAAATCATAGATGAGAATCATATCCATAAAGAGTTAAAGAAATAATGTTAATCACCTTTTTTAAAACACCCCAGAGATTAATAATTAATAAGAGTCCTCATTTCACTGAAGATTCAAGATGCAATGATTAGTACTTATTCTCTTAACGAGGAGTTCCTTCTTGATTGAAAAGTGTCGTTAATTCTGATTTTCTCGCGGTTGCTAACAACAGTGCTAAGTAAGCGACCTCTTTTGCTTCGAGCGTCCTCGAATGGCAAAATAACTTGCTAGAAGATATCAATGAGCAAAATTTGAAAAAGTTTAGCAGTACGATTAATTTATTTCCCACATAAAGTCAGATCACTCCTGTACAGATTTTTGAAATTTAAGCGGTAAATTCAATTAAAGGTATGTTAATTAGAATTTGTGCTAATTAGAGAAGTGATGTGACATTTAAAAACTGATTAATTCCAATATTCTGATCAAGAAATGGCCCCAATTTAATGTTTAGCTACAAATTATTGTGGATGATTATAAACCCTCCTACCCCAGACGATTTCATAAAAAAAAAAATAAAAATAGTAGATTGTTTTTGTTTTTCATTTATATACATTGTGGTAACAGCTTAACAAAATTTACTATAACTACACTGAAGGATTGTTGTTGCTGTTGCTAATCTTTCAGAGCATACGTCGGCAACATATAGCACGCGTGCCACATTTGGCACACATACAGTACAATTCTCAGTGGCACTCTACACTACTCAACACCGAGTACACACGGAGTACGTGCTCGTTAAATCAGTGGGTCCGAAAGTCTTGTGGGCTGAATCACGAGAGCAGGGGACTAGAGAATATTTCTCTCCCCTTCAGTTCCATGCCTAAATTGTGGAGGTGGTGTCACCATCTATTGTCCCTTCGGGGAATTTCACCGAGCTAATTCGTACTGTCACTTGTATGGTGCTCAAGGCCAAACGACAGGCGTACTTTTAGCCCCTTTCCACGATGAATTTCGTGGGCCTCGATCTGACTACGTCAGACAGGTGGCATTAGCCACAACACACAACAACAACTACTCAACAAATTTGTCAATTTTTGGGTGGATGGAGATTTTCAATTTTGAAATGGAGCTTATTGGACTAACATCTTTATAATTATGGAAAGCAACTTTTACGGATTTACGAAAAAATTCGGATGATAACTCTAATGATAAATCGACGGCTATTTTAAACTATTGAATTCCATTGCTGGAGAGATTTAATTGAAGAAAATTGTTTTCCGCTTTTAGTTCTACATATCTATGCAAACATATCTCTTCTCACATGAAAAATGTTTTGAGTCCACAAAGTTGTTTTACAATTGAATATTCGTAATTGTGTTCATTTGAAAATCACGAAATATATCTTTGATATTGCGATATGAAATATAGAGGTGCAGGGACAAGATTCGCGCATTAAAATATTTTTTTAACTACATTGAAGGGGAATACTAATATTTAATGTTATTTATCTCTTATTGTAATAAATATGTTTATAAAAGACACATCACACGTACTATATGTACAATTTTTATTCTTTTCTTTATGTTGAAGGAACAGTTAAATTTTATGTTGTTCCTTTTAAGTTAGTAAATACCTTTAAATGATACAAAATTAGTGTATAATAAAACTCTAAATCCATATTCTTGACTTCTACTCCCTAACTCTTCATGGATTGCTCTAGAATTGAATTGCTTCAAATATTTCCTACTGTGTGGCACCCTGAATCATATAGATAGATTGGTTTGACACACCACAGCTGCAAGGCTGCTGCGGTGTGCCAAGTCACTGACCCCTGTTCCAGGGACTGAGGAGTCTTCAGAAGAAATCCCAGACGTTAGACAAGATCCATTAGACCAGTGGTCTTCAAACTTTTTCGGCCCTTGGAACCCTTAGAACTATACGAGCCGTTAGAAAAACACCATTCCACACACACGCGCGCACTTAGTGTTGATAAATCGATATGCTGTTCCTAGGATTTCTAATTTCTCAGGTTTTTCCATTCCTGAGAATGTAATTGTCGTTCCCGGGGTTTCCAGGAATACATCAAAAATTTAAAAACAAGTTGTTTTTATATAAAAATCCATAGTAATTGTATAAAATAAGGATACAAATAAATTCCAAAATTAATATTTATTTATATAATGAGCTTAAAAATACAAAAAATATATAATAAATTGATTATTCATTTTTAAAATAGGATTTCAGAAAGCATAAGCAATTTATACTTTTATCACTCAGCCTAGTTCTAAGCTTTGTTGCGAACAATCCGGCAGCAGAAAATGCTCTCTTGGCTTCAACTGACGTTGGAGTAATTGTTTTTAAAACCTCACATAATTTTATAATGTTTGGTGGTAGATTTTCAGTCGAGTCGAACAACTGTATATCTTGTTTCATGATTTTGTTGAAACTAGTACTTTTTTTTTTGGTTGAATAATATAAAACTTTTGTTTGAGAGTATAAATTGCTTTCTCTAATTTTTCGTCCAACGTCAGAGGTTTTTCTTTCAAACTCTCCATGCTCTCTTCTTCTGAGTGCGAAGAGTTGGATATTGATTCCTCTTCTCCGCAGAAAAGCATTGTCCCTATCATTTGAGCTTGTCTAACCAAACACCAGGCCATTTACCAGACAATCGCGAAATATCGACAGTAACTACAGCTGCTTTGTATTTTCTCCCAAAATTCAGGTATTGCATTAACCCTTTTAAATTAACGTTGCGTCTCTCATTAATTCTTTGGATTAGAGAATATTTCATATTTTTTGCAAATTCTAAATTTTGTTCGTTCAATTCTCCAATAACAAAAGAAAATATACTTGCAGTTAGCAAAGTTACATTTCGACTGCATAATTTTTCTAGGCCAATTTTTACTAGCTATAAGCCTTCTACAATTGTAGTCACAGCTTCAAACTCTACACTGGCAATCATTTGTTCTTCTTTAGTGTCAGTTAATGTTTTTAAAATAGCTACCTCATAGGTAATTGAAGCCCCGTGCGATACCTGGGAACGAAATATAACTCCCGGGAATAGAAAAAGTACAGAAATCTTATGATTTCCCGGGAGCCCGGGATTCCGGGACAGAAGTCCTAGTTGTTCCCTCTACTTCATTATGGATCTTTCTTTTTTTCTACAATTGAAAAAAAGTACAATTTCCATTAGAAAACTGTTTAGTTGCGCGAAACATAGCGCTATCGAATATAGAATTATTTCGTGGAATCCGTGATAGTGAACAATATAATAATCACAATCTAGTAGGTACTACACGTATAGAAAAACATTTTAATATCCTTTTATTATATTATAATAAAATTAAAACTATATCACTAAATAAAGTTCTTATGTATAAATAAAAGTTTTAATTTTAATGACTGGGAGGAGCTTCAGATATTTGTGGTTACACAAATTTTACTGAGAATGGGAATCCATTTTGCTCACACATTCATAATTTTCCTTTTCGATTTTTATTGTGACTCTCGGAACACCTGGATATACTTCGTGGAACATAGTTTGAAGACCACTGCATTATACCATTGATGTTAAAGAAGTAAAGCACACCCAAGAAGGGGTCCTAAATAGATATCTATCCTTGAGAGATTCATACAACTTAAAATGTGTTCGAAAGAAGCCTGGCGAGTCTGACACTTGGAACAAATAGCAAAAACCTATTTCTTCTTCGAGAACGAGACCACTGACAAGGTGAGAATGTAGTCTGGGAGCCTCTGTCACGCTCGAGGGTCTATTATCCCCATTTCAATGATTAATGGGGAGCACCCTCCTTTCCATAAGATTTGGAGAATTTTTCAACGAGTATAATTCAAGAAAGGTAAAAGGGAGGGGAGAGGAAAGTTGGAAGATTATAACACTCGTTTGCTAGTTTGTCCTGCCATTTCATTGTTGTAAAGTTCGACATTCAATGACAATGAAGGATTAATAACAGCAATCAACTTGTATTACTGATAATTTGGAGAGGGGATATTTTAGCTGACAAGCTGGTTGGGAAAGTAAACAACAAATTAAGTTTTTGTAGACATGTAATTCGAAACAAAATCACCTCAAAGCAATGGTAAATGCATGTTAAACATGCCATGCCTCGGTCCTCAAGATGGCGAGATATAAATATAATTAGTCAACATATATAACTGGAGTATCTCATCGTTCGACCCAAACTCAAAGTTACAAAAAGGCTAAATTAGTTGACCCTTTGAAGTTTATATAGACAATGCACATAGATAGCTTACAGGTAAATGTTCGGTATTAAACTAATACAATAAATTTATTCGTTTCTCTTACGCAAAAAAAAAAAAAAAAAACTTCTTTAAAAAATAATAAAATAATAAGTTTTACCTGAGAAGTAGGCATGTAAATTTCTTCACCAACGTGATCAGAAGATAATGGAGGCAATCTACCTCCCATCTGAGCCACTGCTTCTGGAGTATACTCGTAACGTCTACGAGTACCTCTACACCAGCGACAACAAAGACGGCTGTATGCATATCGAAAAACGGACGCCATAAGGTCGCCAATATTTGCCAAAAAGATCAGAGTCAAAGGAATTCCGATTAGAGAATAAAGGATAGTAACAACCTTCCCAACTTGTGTCTTCGGTGTTACATGGCCATAACCTTCAAAAGAAAGAAGAAAAATTGGAAACGACGTAATAAATTCAGTGATAGAAGAAATGAATCTAATAAGTCTCAAATTATTATTTTTTTGTCGATTAAAATATATTGTAATTCTTTAAAATAATTCCATATTACTTGAAAATGTAAAATCATACTAATTCATTCATTGAAATATAAAATATCAACGCACTCCTTTTAATATATTTATAAATATCTTTAAAATTCTCAGTAAAATTTATAGAAGTCATTCATTTATCTCTTAATCTTGTCGACAAAAGAGATGTTAAATATTATAATACAGTTATTTTACCATCATTTATTCTTGCTTTCCTATGCAACAAAAGTCAACAAGGGAAATTTCTCTTTCATTACCTTTAAATATATACACATTCCAAATACTCAAAATATAATCATTAGTCTTTTTTGGAATCAGAAGCCAATAAACTGAGAATAAAAAATTAACTACCTAATGAAAGTATTAAATTCAATATCTGATAAAATCCCCTTTCTCTGCTAAAACCTAAACTGATTTGTTTTAATGAGTTCAAAATTGGAAGAGTAAAAATTATAATAAAAGTTATTTTATAGAAAAAGTACTTTTAAATATTTTAATGATTTCTAAGCCCAGAAACAAATCATTAAGAGAAACAAAATTATTTCGAATGTCAGAAAAGGAATATAATTTTTTGGTCTTCGTTCCTTTTAATCTTTTGGATGCATTTTATTGCATTTAAATACACTGGCGTCCAAAAGCTAAACGTACTGTAGTAATGAAAGAGTTAAACGAAACAAAAACCTAACATTGGGCATATACATGTATACGTGATCTATCGATGTTAACCTATAATTGCGCATGTGTGAATTTTTTGACGTAATGAACTATAGGACAAGCTATTAAAAGTATTGCATGCAAAGTGATATGAGCGTCCATTCAAGGTGTTGGTTGTTCGTGTAATCAACAAGTTTGTGATGCTTCAACTATTGCAAGACTTTTGATTATGGCTTAAAGAAGACAAATCGACTTGTTTTTAAAAAGCAGAATCAGTAAAACGTTAACAAAGGGGGGATGACACCCAAAAGTATTTAGTGTCGTAAATATTGCGCAATGCGTAATTTTCAAACTATGTACACAATACTAGAAACGTTCATAGATAAGTTGAAACAGGTCAACTGAGAGTAACAACATTTAGACAAGATCGATTTCTGTTCATAGTTTTATGATGTAATCGACAATAAGTGCCATACAACTGTCTTGAAGCTTGCTGCAACCATAAGAACAATAATTTTCCGACAAACAGGTAGACAATGCGTCCAGACGTCCAATGCTTGAGTGCCTTTTATTTGTCTGCAAAATAGAGCCATTTGCAACTGAATCGAGGACATCGGTACCGGATAGACAATCAGTAGAGTGAAATGTTTCTCGATGAATTACCATTCGGCTTACAATGAGAATTTGGTCACACACAAAATAATCTGAAGAGAACCTTAAACACGTTTCTTCCACTTAACATCACAGAACGCTATTAGTATTGTGTTTGGGTGTGTCTGGTACGTCTAATAAACACGTGCATTTTCGTATTTTCAAAAGGTCTGTTAATGTAACAAGCAGTGCCGATTTAAGCTCATTTCGGGCCCTAGGCGCAGAAGATCTACGAGCCCCCTTCACACTGGCGGATCGAAATTTATTACCAAAAAATCTGGTAAGTCCAGCCTATCCGAGCCCTTTCACGCCCTTCCGGCCCTGGGCCCTCGGGCGCCACCCCAAGCGCCCAATGGATGAACCGGCACTGGTAACAAGGTACAAAAATGAGATTTTGGAACCTCGTGCTTTTTTTTCCCCTAAATGCTAAGGGTACATAGTTAATGAACGATATTTGGAGCAGCATTATTCTCATTTCGTCTAAGAATATTTTTAAAGTGAATATATCAGACACACACACACACATGCAATAGCCAATAAAAAAAAATCCCGAGATATAAATTGGGTTGAGCATGTTTAGGATGAAAAGTTCTTGGGCAAAAAGTTTCAGCTCATCAACCTCCACCCTGTGACATTGCTGAACTCAAAATCCTTCTGTTACAGAAGTAGTAGAATCTACCGCTGTGATTGAACCATATTAACATTTAAAGCATGCTTGTATTTTAGCAAGAGGTGTTCCGACTCCCTTCTAACCAACTTAAACAGTTTTTTTTTTCTTTTCTTACTTCGAACAAACTCATTACCTTTTCTCTCCATCTCATATCATTTGCACAAATAAAATAATGAATCTATTTTCATACATTTTTCAACTGCCGTCTTTCTTTGTTATAACTTTCTAAGTATTCAAAATTTCATTCCATTCTGCCTTTTACTTCACACCCCCATTTAAAGAAATAACCATTATGCTTAACTTTTAGGATACCAGTGTAATACATTAGAATTGAAAAGGAAAGCAGACGTTCGATAGGATTAATATTATGTCAGCGATTTCAAAATGGCTTTATAGACAAGAGTATTATATAATTTCAATGAAATTATTTTATAGGTTAACGGATTTCTTAAGAAACCCATACATAGCATGTACATAGCCCTGGAGCAGATACACATGATTTTATGTTACACACGAACAAAAAATATATCTTGTAATTATATTCAAATTTTAGGGCTCTTAAACTATATTTTACAGTTTCTTCGAGGAATTATGGAGGCTTATAAAACTTATAAAACTGTCTTTGATTTTCAATTATCAGAATTAAATGAATAATCTTTTTCTTTGTAAAATAAGAAAATAAATAATTAAATAATACATTTGATAACTAAAAAATTACATTGTTGTCGCGAAAATGAACTCAAATCAGGAAAATTTTAATAAATCCATATGAAAATTAATACTAATTTTATATATGTGTCAATAAAAATCAATACGTCTCCTTCCGCTTTTTCTAAAATAAAAAGGGGGGTTAAAAAAATGGGTATACATTGCAGTAGGCTTCTTAATTTTTTTTTCTCTAAGATTTGCAATTATTTGGCTGTATAAACTATAAAATTTTTCTAGTAATAACTTTCTAAGTAGCTTTCGAAGAGTTTAATCTAAATACAATTTATGTATTTTTATTTATTATTTAAGTTTTCAAGAAGGTATAGTGATTAGCGACGTTGATTACTGTGTCGTAGGCCGGGGCTCGAATCCCGGAAAAGTCATGGACGTTTTTTATGTATATGCCTGTACAGCATGAGGCACTCAGAATACTCATAGAAATGAACGT
The DNA here is from genome assembly GCA_019973955.1 of Trichonephila inaurata madagascariensis. Lineage (NCBI taxonomy): Eukaryota > Metazoa > Arthropoda > Arachnida > Araneae > Nephilidae > Trichonephila > Trichonephila inaurata. The sequence continues at coordinate 258,967 of BMAV01001891.1, forward strand.
CCTCTTGAGAGGTTAGTGGCAGGGGAAGAGAGGTAGGAGGTCCCCTGACCACCCCATTAAGTGTTCTTCCTCAAAATTCGGATGAAACGGAGGCAAAACGTACTGTCACCTGCATAGTGCTCAAAGTTGTGGCTAAAGACAAGCATTATGTAGCCCCTTGCCTCGATGAGTTTCGTGGTCCTTGATCTGACACAGTTGATGGGAGGGTATTAGAAGAAGCAACACTAACAATTTTATCTAAGCGCACTGTCTAACATTTCATAAGCCCTTTTTAATGCTCTGACGATTGTCGGCTCCGGTGGCTTAGAGATAGAGAGCCCGCTTCGTAATCCCAAGGTTGAGGGTTCGACCCCGATTGGAGTCGATACATTTTCTGAATGGAAAAATTCGTAGGCACGCATGTATTATGATTATATGGCATATAAAAGATCCCTTGAGCATCAATTTGGCTCTGGTACTCTCGGCGAAATTAAATCATGGCACAATATTTAGCATCCAAACCATAAAAAATTTATTCGTGTCCAAATTTGGTAAAGATGTGACATCTCACGCGTCCTTTCTCTAACATAACCTCTGTGTTCTTTGACGGCCACGATTAATGGCAAATCTTTTCCAACCCAAATCGAAGAAGTGAAACGAAGGATAGATGCAAATAAGATAACCTTTAAAAGGACAGAAGTTTTAGTGAGCGCGATGGCAATATAGAGAAAGTTCAGTTCAGAGAAGATAGAAGTGTAAACAGACGGCTTACCTAAGAATCACGAAAATCTAGCCATTCATCCAAGGTACATACCATTGTACGCCAACTTAGAGAAATATCTGAAGTGGATTGGACGTTGAGTAGAAGCCAAGGTAGGAATATTATATTCTGAATGCGAATATATTATTAAGATTGTGAGAGTAGGCGGATATAGTATAATTATATTGATAAGTGATCTAATTGCGCGATCTGTGTTAATTAAGGCTACGTGTTTTGGTTTATTCTCACTTAATATAAGTTTGTTCGATATATATATATAAGTAATTTAAGTTAAATTCTTCATAAAAGTCATATTAAGAATTCTAAAATGTCTCATCATTTCGAGAATCCCACACCTCTAACTTACGCTGAAACCCCACAACATGGTCAACGAAGATCGATCATGTCGCAAAGAGGCCGCCCCTAGATGGTGCCAAGATGAAATGACTCTCACGTTTTTAGACTTACCGTTTTTGAAAAGGCTTAGTTGCTAAAAAATTCTGCCCCATTTTGAAAAAAAATGCTTCTGGTGATTATTCGCTAGCTTTTGCTTAAAGCAAGTCTTATTGATTTCCGGGGAACAGAACCCGAATCCAAATAACATACCGCTAGACAAAAGTGATCACCTCTGTCCGGAAGATGTTACTGGCTTATGTAGTTATCCGCTACAGATTTTTTTTTTTCATGATAGATAATAATTAGAACTAAAAACATTCAACATTTTTTTTTTATCTGATTTACCTATGGTTGTTAATATGGTCACTGAGTACAGCAATCCATTTCCAAACGTCCACTCTCTATCCCAATTGTTTTCATCCATGGTACCATCGTATGAGAAGTTCTTGACCACTCCAACTATGAACTTATCGAGATCTTTAAGCTCTTGATAAACACGAGCATCCCACTCGTCTCGTGACACTTTATCTTTCAGGTAGTAGAACAAAGCACTCAAGTAGCCAATGGTATCGTTGACGTCGATGGAGCGAATCTTTCGTTCGTTTCTCAAAAAGTCTTCGTTTGAGTGCTCAACCTGAACGAAAAGCCAGGCTCCGAAACCCGCATATAAGCAGACCAGGAGGAAGAGGCCGACGTGAGAGAACAAAAGGCGGAGAATGAGTTTACCACACGATCTTTGAGACTGAGGTAGCTCCGGTTTTTCTTCTTCCACCATCCTGTTCCTGCAGGGGAAAAAAAGAGAAAAGATTTCAAAGGATGAACAACTGAATGCTTAACTCGGAAGCAATCGTGTGGGGCACAGAGTCACCCCCAAGTTCACGAAATCGTTAATTCTGGGAAAACTGTTTATTGGTTACCAATGATCTTGACAGTATCAGGGGAACTAAAATGTATATGTCACCTATATCCCTCTTTAGTGGAAGTGGCAAACGTTTTTTTATAATCTTACGGTACTTGTTTTGACTGAGTTCCCCACACGACCACTGTTGCTCCGAAATATTTTATACGAACATGTTAAATTTTCTCCCTGTGGGCAACTCAGTGGTTTTGATTGCTGTGTTGTAAGACTTATTATGGTTTATAAATGTAAATAATCAAAATATAAAAAAGGAAATGTGGACATCTATGATTTTTGTTGAAAGAAAGTGAAACTGATCAAGCAAGGGAAGAACCTACAGAAATAATGCACATTAATTATGATAGCGAAAGTAAATTTGAGAAAAGCAATGAACATGAAACATTTGAGTTAAAAGGAAAATCTAAAGAACTCCATCGAGAAAAATATAAAGCCATAAATGTACAATAAGATGCACTTCACCTTGTCAAAAAGACATAAGCAAGAAAAAGTTCAACATGCTTTTTGTCGATCATTAAAGGACAATAAAAATACAATAACTTGAACGAAATATGACAATTTTGCCTGCAAATATCATTCCTGTAATGTCAGTGAAAAGTTTCTCTGATGTGTGTCCTTTATTAAAGTCACGCTCGTTTGAAACTTCTTGGTTTAGTTTGATTGACATTTTTTTTCTCAATTTATTAAAAGAAAATTGAAAAGTCCTTTAAAGTAAATAAGTATACTTTCTCTTAATTAAATTATTCAGTAGAGTTACGTTTTTTATCGTATATCTTTATATATATAATTCTTCTGTGCGTGTGTATGTGACTGAACTTCTGCTAAGCGGCTGGACCGATTTTGATGATATTTTTGTGTGGGTTCAAGTGGATTCCAGCGTGGTTTAGATTCACATTTCGGTCCAATATCGCAGTTAATTAATAATGTATTAATTAAAAACCTTAAAATGCATAATTGTTTTACCCCTGTGTGCTATTTATTCTGCTAATGCGTGGCAAGAAAAGCCACGATACGATATACATTGGGCCACAAAAGTGTTCGTACACTTGCAATTTCTTATAAAATTGAATGTCTTCGACTAATAAAAATTAATATAATGCAATTGTAACTTTTTTGTGATATCTGCAACTTGATCTTAATGGAATGGCATAATTAATTTTTTAAAAATAGTATAACTATTTTTTTTTAAATTAATAATCAAAAAGCTTCTAAAAAATTACGCCACAAAAGTCTTCGTACACTTAACAAAAATCTCAACTTAGCTTTAAATATTGTATTTCTTTCTTAATTTAGTACTTAGTAGGATATCTTTTAGTTTCCACAACAACTTTTAAGCATCTTGGTATAGATTTAATCAGTTTTTTGTAATTTCTGCATCGATTTTCCTCCATTCTTCTGCGATTATTGTTTTTACTTCACATTTTATGTTTATTTGTCATGTTTTCTCTTTTTTTTTACACCAATATCTCACCAAATATGTTCTACTGGGCTAAATAAAGTGATTGAGGAGGTGTTTTCATAATTTGGGGACAGTTATAGAGACACCAGTGGCGTACATTGAGAGGAGTGCGCTTAGCGTCACTATCCTGTTAAAAAATGAAGTTGTTTCCAATAACCAAATTTGGGGAGAATAATTTAAAATTTCTCTTTAAAATATTTAAATAGAGCTCATGATTCACTATATCAACAAAAAATACCAAATTACCTAATTCTGCGGTCGATTTACACCCCCACGCCAGAACACCTTCACTTACATGCTGATGTATGGAGGAGGAGGAGTTTTTGTTCTACATAAATTCATGGGATTAAACTCCTTATTTTTTCATTTACAAGCTATTATAGGCCCATCTGAATCAAAATGTTGAATTTTCTGCCATCCCAATTAATTTACTGTCAATTTGAATTTTCTGAAACTTAATCCCAAGAATCTCGTTGAATCAATAAAACATGGAGGTGGAAGTGTTCTTGTGTGGGGGTGTAACTCGGCCACAGAATTAGGTAATTTGGTATTTTTTGTTGATATTGTGAATCATGAGCTCTATTTAAATATTTTAAAGATAAATTTTAAATTATCCGCCCAAAATTTGGATATTGGAAACGATTTCATTTTTAGCAGGATAATGACGCCAAGTGCACTGCTCTCAATGTACGTCACTGATGTCTCTATAACTGTCCCCAAATTAGGAAAACACCTCCTCAATCACTTTATTTAGCCCAGCACAACATATTTGGTGAGATTTTGATGTAATAAAAAAGACATGACAAATAAACACAAAATGTGAAGTAAAAACAATAATCAC
>BMAV01001892.1:0-47723 GCA_019973955.1 Trichonephila inaurata madagascariensis
AAAAAAGTAAAATCTTAAAATTCATTTTTTTTTTGGGCTTTTTTTAACACAATATGAAAGCGGGAATATAATTGCTTTAAACACTTTCTTATATATGAAATATAAGAGGAGAATTTTATAGAACTTGTGAGTTTATAAACACGGGATCTGTTTTTGAAATCCCAAAGTATAAAAGAAAAAAATTTAAATTATTAGAAACTTATTGGCGTTGTATATTTAAAATTTTAACAATGCACTAATGTAAAATCATTACTTCCATTGGGCTTTTAATTTTAAGTCAGTGAGAACCATTTTTAACTTTGGTGTAAAAAGGTTCTTTTTCCCTTTTGTGATTACTCAAGAAAAATTCGCAAATTCTCCCTTAACGAAAAGAAAAAAGAGTCAATTCAAAAGAACAATCACAGAAGAAAAAATATAATAGGGATGTGTGGAGGGAAATAGTTGTTATTTTATAAACTACGAGCATGTAGGTGATTTTACGAAGAGACAGCCTCTTTGAAAATCTGAGAGGTCCGGCATTTTATACTTTTAAAAAAATCCAAGACTTACAAAACTTCTTTAAAACTACCACTACTACTAGAATATATACATTTCTATTTATTAAAAAAACCGCTAAAAATATTATTATATTTTTATGCATACGAAGCTTATTCAAAAAAATGTCACTTTTATTCACAGGTGTTTCCATTATTTTGATAACGATTTGGTATATACATTATATTTTCTCGCAAAAGAATATTTATTTTATAATTGAATAATCAAATAGTATATAATAATATTCTAATAACGGGGAACATATTAATATAGTACTACTTATTATAGCTAATATGGTACAAAACAAAATTATTATAGCTAATATGGTACAAAACAAAATTATTATAGCTAATATGTTACAAAACAAAATTATTATAGCTAATATGGTACAAAACAAAATTATTATAGCTAATATGGTACAAAACAAAAAGATTGACATTTTCCCAGCATTTTGGTGAAAAAACACCAATCATCCATCATCTATCAATAAGGTTTTAAAAAGAGTGTAATTCAATTTAAGAATCAAAGTATTTTATTTAATATATATATATATATATATATATATATATATATATATATATATATATATATATATATATATATATATATATATATAATTTTTACAGCATCAATTTATAAAACAAGCAAAATAATTAAATGTTTGATGCAATAATATTTTTAAATTTCTATAACCCTCAAAACATCAAAGAGATTTATATATAACCAACATATTTTCAATACCTATATTTCCGTTTAAATGGGATATGAAATCTCTAATTACGTTTCTCTCATTTCTAAACATTACTCAGTTATCTCATTCAGGATATATATATAAATAAGAGAGATAGAGTCTTAAATATTTTAAGATATTTCAATGTTGGATTTCAGTCCTCAAGTTCTCCGGACATAGATTTAACTAATCTATTCAAGTTTCTTTGAAATATATAATTACTCCACAATATTTTTAAGTTAAAAAAAAGAACTCCATAAGTCAGCATTTCTCAAACTGTGGGGCGCGAGCATAATGAAAAGTCAAAAACAAAAGATTTTAAAAAATTATTAATTTACTGAATGTGAACAAACAAAATACAATCTGACATAATAAAAAATTAAATACACATTTACACAGATATATTACACTTATAAATGTATCAGTGTGTGTGCTGCATAAAGTATTTTAAAATTGATTTACCAATACTCATTTAAGAACCAGTTTAATAATTACCGCTGACTCCATGAGAGTGTCATATATAAAATTATATACAAAAATTAACACACTTATCCTTATAATTTTTTGTACGATTTATAATTAATCCCTTAACTGCCGATTAAAAGTTACGTGATTCGCTTCCCAATGCTAACCATTTTCCGTGTAGAACGCGCGTATGTGATATATTGGAAGAGAAAGGAATAAAGAAGCAAATAATCTGAAATAAATAAAAATCCTTCGCAAACATTATCCAGGTCCTTTTACTGCATTCCAAAGCCTTCGGAGTAATTGTATGGATAGTAGTGCAGAGAAATGATCGTGCTTCGGAAAGACGTATTTATACGTCCAGGGAAACTAACGCTTTGACTGAGCGAGACATTTATATACGCCGGTGGCACTTAAGAGGTTCCGGTCGTATCGTAGTTTAGCGTTGAAGTGTACTATTATTGAATTCAGTACATTGTTATTGTATGAGGGGGGCGCGATGAAAATTATGATTGTATATTGGGTCGCGAATATTGAAACTTTGAGAAGCACTGCCATAAACCTTTTAACTTTGTATATAGTCAAGAAACACAGTATTCATAATTACCAGATCATTTAGTTAAATAACTACGGTGATGCCTGCCCAAAATTAACAAATCTTTAAATAAATAACACTTGTGTTTGGAAACAAAATATTCTGTATCTCTCGAATATAATCAGGAAATTTATACGGATAAAGATATCTTTCAATTTGAATACTAGCAAATATTTATTCTCACTGATACTAAAATTCCCCATAAGCTAAAATCAAAATAGAAGTAGAATACTTAAGCGCTTCGTGTGAACTATATAACACAGTTAAAGAATTCAATTTAGAAGCTTGTAGAAAACTAAAGTAATCCTCTGACGGATATTCAGAGCTGCATTAAAATTTAATCAGAAATAAGGAACTTTTTATCTGAAATCCAATGTCGTTATGTAAGAGATACCTTTTACATTTATTTTTTATTTTAATACCTTCCAGATGTTCTGGAAACTTTAATCAATATATAATAATACAATCTATTACATTTAAGTTAAAAGCCTTAAGAATCCATTTCGTACACCAATTTAATAAGAAAAGCTCCTATTTTATTAAATGAAACTAAGTTCCTTTTTCCAGTTTAATAAGTTATCGAATATTATCTCATTAAATTAGATAATGCACGCATTTGAGTTATGGAATCGAGCTTCACTTCTTATTTTTGATCTTTTAATGAAGTTAAATCATTTGATGGAATTCCACTTCTTAATTTCGATACTTTTAAGTTTATTTGAGCTCTATTATTTTCTAAAATGAACTGAATTATTAATAATCCTTAGCACACGATTGTCATCAGTGTGGGCAATTTTATTTTCCTTATAACTTGTGCGAAGTAAATAATTTATTTTGTTACCGGAACGCATTTATCGAGTTATGTTACAATGAACTTCCTACTGCTACTACTTAAGACACCCCACTACTCTTAAAATAGTAAATTTTGCGAAAAATTGACAAAGACTTTTTTTATGATTTTATTATCTTTATAAAAATACCAAGTTTATTATTTTCCATTCACTAGAACGAATAAACTACAAATGATTTAATAAAAGCAGATGCCAGTACTTTAAACAAGATGTCATACTTAAAAATGTAATTTACTTTAAGATGCGTTTTTTGAAAATACTCAAACACGGGTGCGCGGGGACAGTGATTGCTCAAAAAGTTTTCAAAATATTTACCGTAAAATCCGGCGTATAACGCGCACTTTGAACACAAAATTAAGATCGAAACTTAAGGGTGCGCGTTATACGCCGGGTACAAAAACGATAGCTTTAAAAATAACAAAAGAGATTAGTAGAAAAAAAAATTACTTCTACATTTTTCGAAATACTGTTTATTTAAAAAAAACGACTTGCCTTACGAACTAAAAGAGTTATAGTTCTAGAAGTATACTATTTCTTTCAAAGGTCTGGATTTGATTTATTGATTGAATATTAACGTCGCATTGTTCAGCTACACGAGGGCTTTTGGCGAAGGACCACCTAATTTTGAACCATGGTCAAGTGACGTGGACGACACCTGAGCTGGCACCCCCCCTCTCTAACTACCACACCAATGGGAGGACATTTCAGCCTGACAGATTTAGCGTGCATCGCTGCCCTACACGGCGGGTCTTTAGTGGTACTGGGCTCGAACTCGCGTGACAAGACAAGCTCACGCTCCGATACCTATACCACTCGGCTACCACGGCCACTCAAAGGTCTGGGACAATGCCTCGGATAAAGGACTTCAAAACATAAGAGCAATGTATACTAGTATTTCATATTTCTTCATTAAAAAGAGAGTGCACTTTATGTACGGCGAATATACATTAAAATTAAAAAATTCAACTTTAAAGTATAGGTGCGCGTTATACACCGGTGCGAGTTATACGCAGGATTTTACGGTAACTGATATTTTTTGTATATATTCTGTATAATAGTACAAGTGTTTTAACTTTCAGATTTATCAATCACTGTTTTATTACAAAATTTATACCCCCTTACGTAAATATAACCGATAGTTTTTTAAGCAATTTCATATAATAGCTAAAAGTGCTCTAGTTTTTGTAAAAATTAAAATATCTCTTATCCTGAAGGTCATTTTAAAGCAAAACATCAAAATTGAAAAATTGAAAATTTGTTCATAAAATTTTATACAAAATGAGCCCCGTTTACGTAATTGTTACAAAATTAAGAAATTACAAAATTTTGCTTACAGAAAATCACAAAATTACAAAATTTACAAAGTTACAAAATTTACAAAATAACAAAATTTACAAAATAACAAAATTTACAAAATTACAAAGAAATGTTTTATTACAAAATTTACAGCCCCTTATGTGAATATATTCAATGTCATTTCAAAACAACACATCAAAATTGAAAATTTTAAAATTTGTTCATAAACTTTTTGTACAAAATGGGTTCCATTTATGTAATTTTTTGTAAATTTTTATTAATTTTTTATAAAATTACAAAATTTTGCTTACAAAAAATTACAAAATTTACAAAATGACAAAAAATGTTTTATCACAAAATTGACAGCCCCTTATGTGAATATAATTACTGTTTTTTCAAGCAATTTCATATAATAGTTAAGAGAAAGTGCTCTAGTTTTTATAAAAATTTAAATATCTCTTATCCTGAAGGTCATTTTAAAGCAACACATGAAAAGTATTGAAAAATTGAAAGTTTGTACATAAACTTTTTTTTACAAAATGGGCCCCGTTTATTTAATTTTTTGTAAATGTTTACCAATTTTTTCCCCATTTTAGTAATAAGTTTATTTTTATCTTCTTAATTATAACATAATGAAAATGATCAAAATTATTTTTGCCATTCTGTCTGCATGTTACTTTTAATTTTGCAACAAATCCTTTACTAATATCGATCATAGTAGCGCACTATCCTGCAAGGCAAATCAACTTTTCCAGTGTGGAAACTTATATTTCTTCAAAACATCTTTAAGTACATTAAAAATATCAGCTCCAGAGGTATTTTGAATACGAATGCTTTCTAAAAGTTCTTCACTTATTTTTTAATTAACCTCGCATCTGTGCATAAAAATGACTGAGTTTTCGAATGAAATTTCGAATATCTGTACTTTCACCAATATCTGTACTTTCAGCAATTCTACTACCAACAATATTTCGACTTAAACTTACATTTTTAATTTGCTTTGTTTGTGCCGAATATAATACTTCCGCTGTTTTAAATAAACGTTAACTAATAAATTCCCTTACAGTAAATGATTTCGAACTGCTTGCAAGATTAAATGTAATAATATATAACTTTTACAGCACACAGCTGGATAGTCTTCAACAAATTTAATGAGTGAGCTTTATTGTTTTTAAGAATTGGTCTCACACACACACACACACATACACAATTTGGACAAATAGTCTTCACAAAGTTTTGCTAAGTATTGGTCATAGTGCCTTTTAAGAATATATTCCTAGCAACTGAAATAGTTTTACATCTGGCATATTTGAATCTTATTTTAAACACGAAAAATATTACAGTTGCCATTTTCTTGAAAATTACGGCGTAAGTTTTGAATTGATTTTACTTTACTCATTGTTGAAATTTGATTGTATTTTCATTTGCAAAAGATTAAGTATGCACTGCCCTTCATCTTAACCATCCTGAATATTTTTTAAACTTTAAAAAAACATCTCTGATTGCCTCTTGCTTTTGAGAACTCCAAACAGCTAAGGATGAAGAGAAATAAAAGACGCACACATGAAGAATCGTGTACCCTCCATTGTAAAGAATATGCATAATTCATTTCAGAATTTAATAAAAAATTAATTTATTATAGTTAAATCAAATGAAAACGTTTAATAAAATATAAAAAAATTTTTAATCTAAGGCCATTTCTGTTATCAAAAAGAATTTCTTTTAAAACAAAAACAGATAACAGGCAAATATATTGTAGATTTATAAATATATAAGCCTTCAATAAAATACCTCAAATAAATTAAAATGAAAAAACTTTAAGAACCCGATATTTAAAATTTTTTAAAAGGAGTCGGTGGGCCACAACTTTCGTACTTGAGGGCCGCGTGTTTGACACTACTATGCTACAAGGATAGAACGAGCAATTTTCCTTTTTACGTATGGTGTTGGACTATTATTTTTGTTTTTACTATTTATTCATTAATTAATGAATTAATATTTGAAAAAAACTGTATTAACATCAAGTGTCATCCACTACAAGTTTAAAAAAATGTATTTGAACTTGTGTGGATGAAAAAAAATTATTATATTAACGATTGAAAGACAAGATATATATATAGGGGACCGAAAAGTAATGTCGTTTTTGCGCATGTCAATGCTGCTTTACCGTTTATGAGTTCATTGAGTAGAAAGTCGTGCCAGAGACATTTCAAAGTTAAAGTGACTTGTTTAGTTGTGAAAACCTAAAACTTAAATTTTCTTTCCCCATTTTGAGTGAAATGGCTAACCAAATACCAGAAAAGATTCATATCCACCATTGCATTCTTTTGAAGTTTCACAAGGGTAGTAATGCAACAATTGCTACCAAAAACATTCGTGATGTTTACCTAAGTGCCTTAGATGTTCGTAAATGCCAAAGGTGGTTTTCAAATATCAGATCTGATAATTTCGATCTTTCCGACTCACATCGATCAAGAAGACCAACAACTTTAGACAATGAAGTTATTATGGGTGCAAGTGGAAGCAAATTTGTGTCAGACAATCGAAGAACTGTCAAATGGTCTTAACCAACCTTAGTCGACCATCCAAGAACATTTGCAACAGATTGGTAAAACAAACAGAGCAGGTGTTTGGGTTCCGCATAATCTGTCTGTGAAGAAAACAGAGCTAACCGATCTACGACATGCAACTTATTGCTTCAACGGTACAATACAGAACTGTTTTTTGATAGCTTGATCACTGCTGATGAAAAATGGGTCCTGTATGATAATCCAAAAAGCCAAAGACAGTGGCTCTCTCCGAAAGAACCGCCACGAAGGACTGCTAAGCCAGGTTCACATCCAAAAAAGACGCTTTTGTGTGTTTGGTGGTGTATTCGTGGAATCGTTCATTTTGAAGTACTTAAACCTGGAGAAACTGTTAATGCAGACCTTTATTGTGAATAATTAGATCGACTAAATCAATCATTAATTGAAAAGCATCCTCCGATTATCAATAGAAAAGGTATTATTTTGCAACACGATAATGCAAGACCGCAATGCGCAAGAAAAACGCTGGAAAAAATTAATGGATTGGTGTGAGAGGTATTGCCTCACCCACCATACTCACCTGACATTGCGCCAACGGATTTCTATTTATTCCATTCAAAAAATGCAACACTTTTTAACAAACAAAAAATTTCAAAATTTGGATGATATAAAAAATGCCATCTCCAGATATTTTACTGAAAAACCAATTGATTTTTATCGATCAGGCATTAAAAATTTGCACACGAGATGGCAAAAGGTTGTTGCCAACGAGGTAGATTATATCATTGACTAAAAAGAAAAACTTGTAAGAAATTGATTTATTCAAATTTACTTTATTTATTCAAACTTACTTTACTTTTCCTACTAATAGTAGGAATTGTGAAAAACAATTACCCATTGTTAATAATATAATCAGAACAAGAATCGAGAGAGAGAGGTTTTTTGTAATGTGAGAGAGGAAAAAAATAATCCTTGGCTCAAATTTAACAGAAATCTTTCCAAGCCATGCTAGTTTCCCAAAATGAATCCTCTCTCCAAAGACATCGGAAGCCATCCACTACCCATTCCATCCCGAATTCTTCGTCCATTCATTCTCCCGGGAAAGGGGTACACAGAGGGATGGGACGATACAAACCAAACGACTGCTATCTTGACTTCTTTCTCGCGCAGTGATTGTCTAAAAGGAAGATCATTATGCGCAATTCCATCTTTCGCGGAGTGACGCTTATGACTTCCACAAAAGCAACGGAACGCAATTTACCTCCTGTTTTTCTTTCTGCGTTTCTTCCCTCCTTTTTTTATATACATTCTTTTTTTTTTATTTCGTTCTTCCATCTAGTTTATTCCAATTGGGACAAAGAATCGGCTTTTTTAAAGAATAAAAGATCCAAAACAAAATTTAAAAAAGTCATCTTTTCAGATCCTCCCTTTTTTAGAGACAAAAATACTTTACAATGTTTTTTTCGAATCTCTGGAGAATTTTTTTTTTTTACTGCTCAACTCTTTTATTTGTCTGGATGTTGGGAATTATTATTAGGTTGTTTTTGTTTTCTTTTGGCTAGAAACTTCCGCAAGTTTCTTTTTATTTATTTGTTTTATTTTTTTTTGGCCGAATACTTTTCCCGGGACTTTTTCCAAGAATCACGTAAAGTCAGTTAATGAAAAAGGGTTGTTCTCAATTCCAAGCAGTGAAGTAGTAATCCTGATGCCTTAAAAAAATAGGATATAATCTGAGAAAAAAAATGAAGGAAACAAAATACCATTGTTATAAAAATGTTGTACGGAACTTCATTGTTAACTTGATATTGTTTCTACAGTACTAATGAGATATAATATTAGATCTATTGTTTTTAGGATTTGTTTCAAACCAGAATTTTTTTTAACTTGGTTTATACATGAACATTTTTTTTTATTTATTATAGTTTACATCAGGGGTGGCCAACCTCTTTTTGAGAAGAGTGCCACTATTTGATGAAAAGTAATTATGCGCGTCACTTGCAACTTTTACAACAAACAAATATGGAAAAGTGAAAACAAAATGTTACTTATAGGGATGTTATGGGATTTTTACGCAAATAGGACCCTTTTTAATGCAAGTCTATGTAGTCGAAATTTAAAAATAATGTAATAAATAAGACGAATGTACAAACTTGGGTTTTATTGTTAACAAACTTTTTACAGGTTCAATCTATTAAGTTAGGTATATAATAAAATTGAGCAGATTAAATGGTTTAATTCAAAATAATTATTAAGCGCTCAGTTCTTACTTAATTTAATTTTTGACTTGCTCCTTTTTTTCCACCAAATCATCTATATTAGGGTTAGCTCTTGCAGATAACAAAATTAGGTTGTTATAGAAACACTTCAGCTAGTGTTGAATGATATTAATTTTATTATATATTCGTAACAGAAACTAACATATTTTGAAATTTTTTTTTCCCTGAGACAACTCCACTTCAATAAAATTGTAAAAAATGGTAATTTATTTTTTCAAAATATTTAATCTTAAAAAATGGTTAATCTTTCAATTTCTAATCAAAAATGGTTAATCTTTTCAAGATTTTTTAAGTATTTCAGTAGTTCTTCACGTGCCACACTGTTACAACTCCACCATGCCACATTGCGCACGCGTGCCACAGATTTGATTCCTGGCTTACAAAAACAAAAATCACTATAGAGATAGTAGTGTCACCACAGTTTGATGGGTCACTTTGTAACGATTCTATTCTCGGTTCTTACTAATCCTCTAGGGCAGAGGTTCTTAAACTTTTGTCTTTTGGCTTCCCTTTATTTATCGCCTGGCTTTCCCCCTTTCGACTTTCAATCTTTTTTTTCTGTCATTAAGAAAACAATAAACATTTCTAAACATTCGTTTTGTTTGCTATGTAGTTCAAATAAAGGGAAATGAATTATATTCTTGGGGTCCCACACGTTCGGAAACCCTGATTTTCAAAAAGCTATAAATGGAAATATTTATGATATTTAGTTCAATTAATTGAAACTTTTATAAAATTTTTTTAAGGATAGTATTCAATAAAAAAATTTTTTAAGTAAAAATTTTTTACAAAAATGAACATAAAAATACCCCCTTTTTAAAATGTTTCCTTTTTTAAAAAATCTTCATTTTAATAATATTTGGATAAGCTCAACCCCCCGAGGCTCCTAAATTTTGATATATATAACTTGAAATGGTTTTTCCCCGTTTTTATACAAAGGAGGAGAAATTTTTAAAAAAATGCCATAATTTTTTCAAATGGGGGTAACTCTGAAAAAAATGCGAATTTTTCAAAAATCATAGTTGAGTCTCTGTAAAGAGGTCTCAGCTATATACAGGAAAAATATTGGCCCATGGCTGATTTTAACAAAGGAGAATATTTTGAAAAAAGATTATTCAAAGTTAATTTTTTGCCGAAATGTTGTGCCGATAGCTTAACATATTTTGTCAAAATGTCAACCAAAACAATTTTATACATGTATTCTAATCTAAGTGAAACTAAATATCATGAAAATTATCCATTTATGCGCCTTTTTAAAATCACAGTTCCAAACGTAGTCGGATACCTTAAACAAAATACATGTTCTAGTAGAGTTTTTTCATTGAGGAGGCAATTTAGTGATTTAGTCTAGGATGGCACGTATTTCAATTTTTCCATGAGTCCTTTCAGAGTCTGTAAAAGAGGAAAATCTTAACATTAAATGACACCCTCTGTGGACCCCCCTTTGGGTCCACTGACTACAGTTTAAAAACCGCTGCTATAAGGTAAATACTTTCAGAATGTTATATGATAATGAAACTGCTTTCTGGGAAGGAACCGTGATTTATGTTAATGAGAGTTGCTATTTAAGGTCAAATGAAAGGGGATGCTACAGAGAGGCTGGCGTTTGTGTTGTCATGCTAAAACTAAGGCCTTAGGAATATAATACTTGAAGCAACTGGAGTTCAAGTAACAGGATCAGGCATGTTGCGCTATCTATTTAAGCCAGTAACCGCCTCCGGACAAGACTGATCACTTTTGTTTAGTGTCATGTTACTCGGCTACAAATCCGAGCGTCACGGGTTCTGTCCTCCGGATTTGCCCCGAAATCCTTAGAGCAGTGGTCTTTAGCCCCCGGCCCGTGGATCAAATACTACTGGATACTACCACACAAGAAACATTAAATCATTTCCATTGTATTTACTGTGGCATTTTTTTTCCTTGGATTTGGGCTACGTTTTGTGAAAATCACTTTATATTCCTTGTTAAATCGCTTTATATTCATTTTTGGTGTAGCTATGTTTTATTCTGAAGGCACGTTTAAATACACAATTAAAATAAAATTATTAAAACAAAACGATCTAAAATATATAAACAATCAATTAATCTCCTCTCCCCCTCCTTCAGCGGGCCGCGGTAAAATTATCCAACGTTGACCGGTCCGCGGCGATAAAAAGGTTGGGGAACACTGCCTTAGAATAAAAACATTCAATTTTTTTTTTTTTTTCAATTTGAAAAAAGGAACATAAGAGCTATTTAGGGGGTGAAACAAATTATAATGAATAAGGCATAATTCTGCTATTACTCCTAAATTGAATTGACATAACTATTTCAGAGCTTAATATAAAATCAAGTTTTTTCCTTACCTTCGAACTTGTAAGTTGATCAATATTTTTTTTCAAAATTAATGATCTTCACTTATGACTGACGAAATAGTTAACTCCGAATTTCCTGATTGTCCCACGTAAAATCATAACTGTTTTTTGCTAAGTTTCTTATACGGAGGAATAGAATAAGGTGTGTTATGAATATCAAAATATGGCTTGTTTTAAAAGTTTCATTTATTATTTTTGTCAGAAAACATGCCCTCGCTATTTTTATTCGTAAATATTTGCCTTGTTCGATTCCTACTATTAGTTCACTTTCTCCTTATATATATATATATATATATATATATATATATATATATATATATATATATATATATATATATATATATATATATATATATCTTGGTCAAATTTTCAGGCATTAATAAAATACTTTCTATTCATCTATTCAAGTTCAAATAATTTATACAGACTTGTAGTGGGTGAAACTTGATGTTAATACAGATTTTTTCAAATATTAGTTCATTAATTAAAACTAATTCATTAATTATAGTTTACATAAAAGATACATTTCATTCTATATTGTATCTCTAGATGGCAGCACTATTGGATAAAAAAAGGCTTTTGTTAAATTTGTGATGAAGATTTAATTTAACCTGAATCATTAGATTCTAATTAGACGTCAGCATTACTTTTAAACTGGTTTTAAGATAAATTCTTACCTATTATATTTACTTTTTATTAAAAAATGTAATTACAAATTTAATGCTCTTAAAAAGTTTTTAATGTTAATTTAAAAGATGCTTTGTCACTTAATATTGTGATTCGGTCATATGTATTTACATATTTTATTAATTGTAATTATTTAATAAAAAGTAACTAAAATAAATTTTTTCATTTAAGTTTGTTTGGACTGGTTCTTCCAAGATGAGTTTTGTTCCTAATGAGCAAGAGTTAAGAAAGATCTTGCAGTTTATTTTTAAAAATAAAGTTTTTGTGTACTTGACCTAGAACAACCTTTTTTTATTTTTAAAACCCCCCTACTTCCCCCACATTTTGAAAGAAATTTAAAATAAATTAAAAAAAAAATGCGTCTTAAATTAAAAATTTATAAGATTTTTTTAAAATTTTTAATGAATAGAAGGGTAAGAAAGTTTTATAGTTTCTATTATTCAAATTTTTATATTGTTATACTTTAATTATGAATATGTGAAACAAAAATAATATTAAATTTTTAAAATTTTTAATTTTAAAAAATTTTTTAGACTAATTAACTTTTCTACAATGTATCTGAATATTGATAAAAAAAAAAATAATTTGGGAAAAAAATACGTGACCAGCAAAAGAGTGTTTTAAACGTCGCACTATAAAAAACTACACGAGGGCTGTTTTGAAAAAATAGCGGAATCATGACCAAGGACGGACGTCACCTGAGTTGGCTCCAAAACTCCCCACCCCAGGCCAAGGGGAAAAAACATTCGGCCACGACAGATTTAATGTGAACGCTTCTCACGGCAGGTCCGGGGGTGAGTGAATTTTGGCCACTGTTCGCAACTCAAGGACTTTTGTAAAAGCCCTCAAAATTTTGAACCATGGTCAAATGACGGACAACACCTGAGCTGACCTCCCCCCCCCACCAAATGGGAGGACGTTTACCCTTGATAGTTTTAAACCCATCGCCCCTTAAGGGGGATCTTCAGTGGTTCTAGGCTCGAACACATGACACCGGGACATGAAACCGTTACCTTGACCACTGGGGCTTTGACCACATGGTGGTTTTTGGGCCAAAATACACGCCTCCTATAAGTTTTTGATCCAACCATACCCCGCCCCATAAAAAAAATAATATTATAAATAAAGAACAAATTGTTTCACAATAAACATGAAATGCAAACGCTACGAGTAGTATAGGCTATTTAAAGAAAAACTTAATTTTTTTTTGTAATACTAATATTTCTACATAATTAACCCAAACCAAAATCTATCATAAAAAAAGGGAAAAC
This sequence comes from Trichonephila inaurata madagascariensis, assembly GCA_019973955.1. NCBI lineage: Eukaryota > Metazoa > Arthropoda > Arachnida > Araneae > Nephilidae > Trichonephila > Trichonephila inaurata. Next base: position 13,588 of record BMAV01001892.1, read on the forward strand.
GAACAGTTTGTGACTACTTAAAAAGCAGGAAATTTTTTTGATATACCTATGGTATAAAATTAAAATATCATTGAAAACAATTTCATTAAACAAATCATACCAAGCATAGCCATATTTATGGAATACTGACGCCAAAATTAGAAAATCTGATGTAGAAATTATTATCGGCTTTCATTAATGAAACATTGTTATTTAAAAATTCTTCTCAGTATGGATAAAATATATCGATTCATCACTAGATTTTGAAAGTTCTTCCCATTCAAAATTTTTGCGAGGACCGCTTGTGACTATCATTTTTCCCCCCTTCATCCAGGCATGGATCAAATTTAACTGTAACCTAAAACGGTTTTCGGGTCAGAATACAAAAGAAAGGGGGGGGGCCGTTATGTATCTCCCACTAATGTGAAAAATTTTTTTCCAGGAAAAAAATAAAAAATTGAATAAAATTTTTTCAAAGATGAATTTCCTTTTAAATTTTTTTTATTGTTTACTTGTTACAAAAAGAAGTCAAAAAGGGGAAATTAAACATGATATGGTAATAAAAATGATATTTTTAAAAGGGAAATTAAATTCCAATTTGTTGTCTTTTTAAAATTTTTGAATAATATAATAGAGGGTTTCTAATTTCCTCCCTATTTAACTTTATATATTTATTTATTTTTTTATTTTATCATGGGGAATTTTCAATCGTTAAAAAAAGGGTTTTTTTGCGCCCATTGGCTGAAATTTTATAAAACCGCTGGCCACCCAAAATGCAACACCAAAAAAAAACAAGAATGCACAACAAAATTTATTTTATAGATAAAATGTTGCCCAAGTATCGGTTAAAATTTTTTATAGCTTCTAGAAGTGGGTTCCTGGCGACCCGAGTAGCTCCCATTTTTGGGAAATCACCGCCGCCCCCGCCTCGGCATTTTCAAAGGGGGCTTTAGATTGTTTTTGAAGCACAGACCGCGCCCACACGTTTCCAAACTTGATCTGATGGGCATGGGGGGGTAATTCCCCAAACGTTTAGACCCTGGACCAAAGTTTTTTTGGGAAAAAATCCGGGGAGCGAGCCGGCCAGGAAAAGTCTAATCTGGGGGTTGCCGAAAAACCTTTGGGCAATGCTGCCCCGGTGATATTATCCCAACAAATATGGGGGGCCCCCCTGAAGGAAAAAAAGGTTCAAGCCCGGGGATGTAGCGTGGTTGGGCCGCGCCCAGAGGTGTGTGAAGTGATATCCAAACCGCCCCATCCAAATACCCGGGGCCCAGGTGTGGCGGTGCAAACGCAGTGTTCAGCATCTTTTTCCCCGGTGTTCCCGACTCGAATCCGACCATCGTGGTATTACAGACAGATGGTGACTCGTCAGTAAAAAAACTTTTTTGCTTCCCGCCACCCATATCCCTTTTCATCGTAAGGTGGGTAGACGTCTGGTTCTGCGTGGGCCAAGCAATGGACCGGGGAACCACTTCGAAAAAAGACGTCGAATGGTCGCAACCTAATGATGAGTTGCCAATGTGCTGTGCTATGGTTCGTGATGTGACTGAGCGATCCCTCACTGTCGCGCACAATTTGCCTGTCTTCATGAAGTGGTGCACGGGAGGGGTGCGATCGACCCGTCGGGTTTTCCCACCCTCCGCATCCAACGATTACATATCCGCATTACAGTTTCTTGTGTCGTCCAACACGACTACCGATTTCCTGAAAAAATAATCCCCAACCCGGGGCCCCCCCCTTTCCTCTGTTAAACGGATACTTTTGATCAAAAGTGATCGTGTTTTTTTTTAGGGGAATAACGATCTTTTAAAACCACAAAAAACACAATTTCCGGGCCCTTTTGGGAAATCTCAAAGCCAAATAGTGCTTTGAGGTGGTTGGGGACGCGTGATTTCATTGAAATAACAACAGGCAAAGTAATACAAAACAAACTTTTTCACTTTAAGTTTGTTTGGACTGGTTCTTCTCCAAGAGGAGTTTTGTTCCTAATGAGCAAGAGTTAAGAAAGATCTTGCAGTTTATCTTAAAGAATAAAGTTTTTAAGCCTGTACTTGACTTCTAGAACAACCATTTTTTATTTTTAAACTCCCCCCTACTTCCCCCCACATTTTGAAAGAAATTTAAAATAAATTAAAAAGGAGTAACAGCGTCTTAAATTGAAGATTTGATAAGATATTTTTGAGTAATTTTAATGAATAGAAGGGTAAGAAAGTGTTATAGTTGCTAAATTTTTATATTGTGTCATACTCTTAATTATGAATATGTGAAAACAAAAATAATATTCAATTTAAATTTTAATTTTAAAAATTTCTTAGACTAATTAACTTTTCTACAATGTATCTGAATATTCGATAAAAAAAAAATAATTTTGGAAAAATACGTGACCGAGCGAAAGAGTGTTTTGCAAACGTCGCACTATAAAACTACACGAGGGCTGTTATTGACAGAAATAGCAGTTTTGAATCATGACCAAGTGACAAGGACGTCACCTGAGTTGGCTCTCCAAACTACCACACCAGGCCAACGGGAAAACATTCGAGCCACGACAGATTTAATGTGAATCAGCTTCTCTACACGGCAGGTCCTGAGTGAGTGAATATTAATGGCTCACTGTTCAGCAACTCAAGGACTTTTGGTGAAAGACCTCATAATTTTGAACCATGGTCAAATGACGAGGACAACACCTGAGCTGACCCCCCCTTTCCCCAACTCCCAATGGGAGGACGTTTAGCTCCGATAGTTTTAAACCCATCGCCCCTTAAGGGGGATCTTCAGTGGTTCTAGGCTCGAACACATGACACCTGGACATGAAACCGTTACCTTGACCACTAGGCTTTGACCACATGGTGGTTTTTGGGCCAAAATACACGCCTCCTATGCTTTTGATCCAACCATACTACCGGCCCCATACAAAAATAATATTATAAATAAAGAACAAATTGTTTCACAATAAACATGAAATGCAAACGCTACGAGTAGTATACTTTTTAAAAAGAAAAACTTTTTTTTCCTGTAATACTAATATTTGCTAAAAATTTAAACCCAAACCCAAAAAATCATCAAAAAAAAGGATATACGAAAGGGACTACTTAAAATAGCATGGTAATATTTTTATTGCATATACTCATCATGAAGTATAAAATTAAAATATCATTGAAAACAATTTTCATTAAACAAATCATACCAAGCATAGCCATTTTTTTGGTCTGACGCCAAAATTAAAAAAATCTGATGTAGAAATTATTATCGGCTTTCATTAATGAAACATTGTTTTTTAAAAATTGCTTCTCAGTATGGATAAAGTATATCGATTCATCACTAGATTTTGAAAGTTCTTCCTATTAAAAATTTTTTAGCGAGGACCGCTTGTGACTATCATTTGTCCCCCCTTCATCCAGGCATGGATCAAATTTAACTGTAACCTAAACGGTTTTTTCGGGTCAGAATACAAAAAAAAGGGTGGGGGGCCGATGTATCTCCCACTAATGTGAAAAATTTTTTTCCAGGAAAAAAATGAAAAATTGAATAAAATTTTTTCAAAGATGAATTTACTTCAAATTTTTATTGTTTACTTGTTACAAAAAGAAGTCAAAAAGGGGAAATTAAACATGATATGGTAATAAAAATGATATTTTTTAAGGGAAATTAAATTCCAATTTGTTGTCATTTTAAATTTTGAAAAATATAATAGAGGGTTTCTAATTCCTCCCTTTTAATCCCCACCTCTATATATTTATTTATTTATTTATTTTATCATGGGGAATTTTCAATCGTTAAAAAAAGGGTTTTTTTGCGCCCATTGGCTGAAATTTTATATAAGCTGGCCACCCAAAATGCAACACCAAGAAAAACAAGAATGCACAACAAAATTTATTTTATAGATAAATGTTGCCCAAGTATCAAATTAAAATTTTTTATAGCCTAGAAGTGGTTCCTGGCGACCCGAGTAGCTGCCATTGTTGGAGATCACCGCCGCCCCCGCCTCGGCATTTTCAAAGAGCTTTAGATTGTTTTTGAAGCACAACCGCGCTTCCACACGTTGCCAAACTTGATCTGATGGGCAGGGGGGGTGTAATTTTTCCAATCGTTGGATCATGGACCAATGTTTCTTTTGGGGAAAAGACCCGGGAGAGCGAGCCGGCCGGGGGAAAAGTCTAATCGGGGGATTGCCGAAAAACCCTTTTGGGACAATGCTGCCCCGGGGTCGCATATTATCCAAACAAATAGGGCGGGCCCCCCTGAAGGAAAAAGGTTCAAGCCTCGGAGATGTAGCGGGGTTTTTTGGCCGGCCTAGAGGTGTGCTAAGTGATATCCAATACCGCCCCATCCATAATACCCGGGGGACCGGTGTGGCGGTGCAAACGCACTGTTCAGCATCTTCTCCAGGGTTTCCCCCCCTCGAATCCGACCATCGTGGTATTACAGACAGATGGTGACTCGTCGAAAAGAAACTTTTTTGCTTCTGCCACCCATATCCCTTTTTTCATCAAAAGGGGGTGTAGACGTCTGGTTCTGCGTGGGCCGCAATGGCCCCTTTGGGGCGACCACTCTCGAAAAAAGACGTCGAATGGTACGCCAAACTAATGATGAGTTGCTCAATGTGCTGTGCTTGGTTCGTGATGTGACTGAGCGATCCCTCACGTTTTGGGAAATTTGCCTGTCTTCCCTGAAGTGGTGCACGGGAGGATGCGATCGACCCGTCGGGTTTTCCCACCCTCCGCATCCAACGATTACATATCCGCATTACAGTTGCTTGTGTCGTCCAACACGACTACCGATTTCCCCGAAAAAATAATCCCCAACCCGTGGCCCTTTTCCTCTGTTAAACGGATACTTGATCAAAAGCTGATCGCTGTTTTTACGGACATAACGATCTTTTTAAAACCACGAAAAAAACAATTTCCGGGCGAAAAAGTGAAATCTCAAAGCCAAATAGTGCTTTGAGGTGGTTCACCGTGATTTGGGCCGAAATTCCAACTTTTTCATATCTCACCCCGCTAAAGGTTGTAAATTTCATGTTATTTTTTTCCTTCAGGGGGCATTTTCGGTGGCCAGCAGTGTACATTTTTTTGAAAGACAATACAATAATTTAATTATAATTTAAAAATTAATTGATTGAAACAATTATTTTAAAAATTACAAATACAGCCACGTTGGCATCATATTTAGCACCCTTTTTGGGGACTTTTTTGTCAAACCGAAAAAGGGTTTTTTTTCACGTTTTTAAAAATTCAGTTGAACTAAATTTTATATCCTTGCTTTGGATGACAATCAATACTTTTTTAAAGATAAAAATACAAATCAATTACCCCCCTTTAATGTTGTGGGTTCTTATATGTAGAGTATATAAAATTTTTGAATTGTTCTATTTAATAAAAATAGTAAAAAAAAAAAAAAATTTATCTAAGTAGGAATTGACTTAAATTTTTTTTTTTTTTATTACCGTTTTTTTTTTTATTTTATCCTATAATTGTTGACCTGAATCTGGATTAAATTTATCCAATTTTGACTGGCTAATTTAAAAAAAAAAAGAGTTGAATGATAAAGAATTGAGAGAAATTTGAAAACCATTTAAATATAAGTTTTAGCGTTTTAATTTACTTGGGGAAATTTAATTTTTTTTAATTTAAATCTATTAGATCTGTGGGAAAAATTGTATGCCAAAAAAAGGGTATAACTTTATGTCAATGCAAAAAGATATTAATTCTAAGAAAATTAAATTTAATTATTTTAAAATTAAAAAAAAGAATAAAATTAAAACAAAATGGTTTTTTTTTTTAACAATATTCTCAAATTTAATTTTTTTAAATTTTCCCAATTTTAAAGAATAAAATTTTGAAAAAAACTATTATCTCGATCAATGTGACACCTGAAATATTGTTTTTTTTAAAATAAATAAACGTTTTTTAAAAAAACACGTAGTTGAAAAAAATTATCAAGACCATATTTTTTAAAAACTTTTGGCCATCAATGGTGGCTCTGTGAAAAAAAATTTTTATCAAGCATTAAACAAAGCAATTCGCCCCCATAAAAAAGGGTCTTTAAAAATATAAGAAAAAAAAAATTTATGTAAATACATTTTATAATAACATTTCATTTAGAATAATGATTCATTTGAAAATGTAATATCTGTTAAAATTTTTCAAAAATATCTTTTAAACCGTAAAATACGTTTTAAATGAAAAATGATATGTAGTGAACAAACTTAAAGGAAGCATATTTATTTTTCATTTTATACCTCAAAACTTATATATCTCTCCAAAATTTCCCCAGCAAAAAAATGGTTTTTTTAATCTTGCTGACAGACAACATCATAAAGTTAAAGTCTACCGCTTCATAAAATAGAACAACACTCCTTTAAACCAAAATCGTCACGTTCTTAAATGCCAAAACCCATCTGAGAAAAAAAGCCTATACCGAATCAGCTTCCGGCCAGCACTTGAAGGGCCCGGGGGGGGGCGCTTCGTCCCTTTAGCCTCTAAAAAACAGATTTTTGTTAGCGCGCAACCCAAGACCTTTTTTTACGTCCTGCTTCCTGAAGAGCCACCTACACTTTTCGACGAGTTTTGACTCGTACCCTTTACTGTAAAGGTCGACAGTCCTTTGTAGGCCGTAAAAGGGCAATATATCTTTTTTTTTAGCGGGGGTTTTTGGGCTTGGGGAAAAAAATAACAAAAAGGTTTTTTCTGTGAAAAGAGTGGGAAGTAAGAGGAGTCGGAGGTAGAACAATGATTTTTTTGAATAACGCCTGATAGATTTATGTTAAAAAGACACATGTTTATATACTAGATGGGAAAAGTCTTAATGTTTTTACATTTTATTTTGAAAAAATGAGGAAATATTCTTTTTTCTGAAATGAACAGGTTAAGTTCCTAAGTTGGTAAAAAAAGTACAAATTGTCGAAGAAGTATCTTTTTAAAAAAAAATATTTTTCAAAAATGTTCAGGGTGTTGTTTGAGGCTGAAAATATAAAAATTTCCCAAAAAGGGATCATTCTTTTTTTAAAATTTTAAATTAAAAGATTCGAATTTTTCTCATTATTTATTAATGGGGGTTAAAAAGAAAATTTTAGAAAAAATAAAAAATTTTAAAATCGATAAGTATATGAAAATTTATAATAAATATTAAGTATTTTTTCGTTGGGTAGTATTTTTTAAAATAGTAGCCCCTGATGTTTAAAAAAATAAATTGAAACAATTTCATTAAACCAAAACATACCAAGCATAGCCATATTTAGGAATACTGACGCCAAAATTAGAAAATCTGATGTAGAAATTATTATCGGCTTTCATTAATGAAACATTGTTATTTAAAATTGCTTCTCAGTATGGATAAGTATATCGATTCATCACTAGATTTTGAAAGTCCTTCCTATTCAAAATTTCTCTAGCGAGGACCGCTTGTGACTACATTTGTCCTCCCTTCGATCACAGGCGATGGATCAAAGTTAACTGTAACCTCACAACGGATTTCCTTTCGGGTCAGAATACAAAAGAAAGGTGGGGGGCCATTATGTATCTACCACTAATGTGAAATGCGTCCTTTTTCCAGGACAAAAAATAAAAATTGAATAGAATTCTTTTCAAAGATGAATTTACTTCAAATTTTTTTATTGATTACTTGTTACAAAAGAAGTCACAAAGGGAAATTAAACATGATATGGTAATCAAAATGATACTTTTTTTACAAAGGGAATTAAATTCCAATTTGTTAGTCATTTTAAATTTTGTAATAATATAATGGAGGGTTTCTCAATTCCTACTATTAACTCACACTCTCTATATATTTATTTATTTATTTATTTTTATCATGGTGGAATTTTCAATCGTTAATAAAATAATTTTAAAGCACTCCATTGAGCTGAAATTTTATACACAATTTGGAAAAGCAACACCCAAAAATTTAAGATATAATAACAAAATTTAATTTATTAAAACCAAGTATATTAAATATGACCATGAATGGTTCCTGCCATCATGCAGAGTAGCGCCATTGTTGGGTCACCGCCGCCAAACGATTGAAAAGGTTTTTTTTTTATGCCTTTCCACACGTTGCAAACGACATTCATGTGAACTGAAATTTATATATACCAATTTGTCTTTGGTGACAGATCCGAGACGAGGGAGAAGAATTAATCTGGATTCAACAACCTTTGACAATGTGCCCTGTGGTCGCATATTTTTATCAAATATTTGTGGGTAATTGTAACTGGTTTAATCGAAAGCGTTGTTAAAAGTACCAAAAAGAATTTTACCCCCCATTAAGTAGGAATTGGCGGTTAAAATTTAAATTTTTCATAATAATCCGACCATCTTTATTAGACAGATGCTATAATCGTTGAAAACCTGCATTCTGCCACCCTATCCTTTATAATTGGGGGTAGGGCCATCCCTCAAAGCCGCAATGGATTTTTCCGATTGGTTTAACACGTCGAAGGGATATAAATGCGAAAGATTTTTAAATTAAATAATGTGCTGTGCTTGGTTCGTGATGTGACTGAATTAATGGGACAATTTGCCTGTCTTCAGAAGTGGTTTTACATGGTCGTTGTCCCACCCTCCGCAAAACCAAAAATAGCATTACAGAATGTAGTGAACGTTTTTAACCCCGAACCTTCCCTTTAAAAATTCCGTGGTTGCCTCTGTAGCTTGGTACTTGATAAAAGCTGAGATTATTTAGAAAAACACTATTTAAGTATAATCATTTACATTTAATTGACGTTGAAAGTGAAATTTAATTTTTTTTTTAAATTTAAATCTCATTAGATCTGTGGGAAAAAGGGTTTTGCCAAAAAAAATAACTTTTATGCCACAAATTTCAAAAAGATATAATTTGAAAAAAATTTATATCATTATAAATTAAATGAAGAAAAAATTAAAAACAAAAAAGGATTTTTTCAAAATTCCTAGAAATTTCTTTAAATTATCCCCGATTTTTTAAAAAAATTTGCCTTTTATCTCGATCAATGTGAAACCGAAATATTGTTATTATTTAATAATAGAATAGTCAGTTTTTTAAAAACATTGTAGTTGAAAAGAATAATACACAGACCATATTTTAATGTCTTTTGGCCATCAATGGCCGGGTCTGTGAAAAAAAAATATTTTTTACGATTAAATAAAACAATTCTGCCCCATAGAAGGGGCTTTTTCAATATAATGAAAAAAAATTATATGTAAATACATTTTTTAATAGCATTTTGATTCTTTAATTAAATTTCCCCCCGGCCCCCTCGGCATTTTCAAAGAGCTTTAGATTGTTTTTGAAGCACAACCGCGCTTCCACACGTTGCCAAACTTGATCTGATGGGCAGGGGGGGTGTAATTTTTCCAATCGTTGGATCATGGACCAATGTTTCTTTTGGGGAAAAGACCCGGGAGAGCGAGCCGGCCGGGGGAAAAGTCTAATCGGGGGATTGCCGAAAAACCCTTTTGGGACAATGCTGCCCCGGGGTCGCATATTATCCAAACAAATAGGGCGGGCCCCCCTGAAGGAAAAAGGTTCAAGCCTCGGAGATGTAGCGGGGTTTTTTGGCCGGCCTAGAGGTGTGCTAAGTGATATCCAATACCGCCCCATCCATAATACCCGGGGGACCGGTGTGGCGGTGCAAACGCACTGTTCAGCATCTTCTCCAGGGTTTCCCCCCCTCGAATCCGACCATCGTGGTATTACAGACAGATGGTGACTCGTCGAAAAGAAACTTTTTTGCTTCTGCCACCCATATCCCTTTTTTCATCAAAAGGGGGTGTAGACGTCTGGTTCTGCGTGGGCCGCAATGGCCCCTTTGGGGCGACCACTCTCAAAAAACGACGTCGAATGGTACCCCAACCCTAATGATGAGTTGCTCAATGTGCTGTGCTTGGTTCGTGATGTGACTGAGCGATCCGTCACGCGGGCAAATTTGCCTGTCTTAAATGAAGTGGTGCACGGGAGGATGCGATCGACCCGTCGGTTGCCCTACCCTCCGCACCCAAACGATTACATATCCGCATTACAGTTGCTTGTGTCGTCCAACACGACTACCGTTTTCCCTAAAAAGATAACCCAAAACCCGTCCCCAATTTCCTCTTTTAAGCGGATACTTGATCAAAAGCTGATCGCTTTTTTTCTACGGACATAACGATTTTTTGAAAACCACAAAAAAAACAAAATTCCCGGGAACAAAAAATGTGAAATCTCAAAGCCAAATAGTGCTTTGAGGTGGTTCAGCGTGTTTTCCCCCGAAATTCCAACATTTTGCATATCTCACCCCGCTAATGGTTGAAAATTTTTCATGTTTTTTTGTTCCTTCAGGGTTTGCATTTACGGTGGCCAGCAGTGTACTGATTTTTTAAAGACAATACAATAATTTAATTATAATAAAAAATTAATTTGATTAAACTAAATTGACTTAAAATTTATTTTTATATCCTTTGGATTTTAATTTATTTTTTCTATAAAATTGTTGACCTAAAATCTGGATTATATTTGTTTTGGATGGACCACCCCAAACCTTTGATTTTTTTACCATTGGTTGTAGATTCTAGTATATGTACTGCGTAAAATATTATTAATTTTGTTATTTAATAAAAGTTAGTAAAAAAAAAATTTTATTAATAATTGACTAAAATTTTTATTTAGTATTAGTTTTTTACTGTATTTTTTTCCTAATAATTGGACGAATCAAAAATAGCTGATCCAAGAATGGTAACTTTCAAAAAAAATATGAGAGCTTGGTAATGATAAAGAATTGAGAGATATATTTAGAAAAACACTATTTAAGTATAATCATTTAGCAGTTTAATTGACGTTGAAAGTGAAATTTAATTTTTTTTTTTAATTTAAATCTCATTAGATCTGTGGAATAGATTGTATGCCAAAAAGGATATAACTTTGCATGCTCACATGATTGCAAACTGATATTAATTCTAAGAAGTTAAATTTATATCATTATAAATTAAAGAAGAATAAAATTAAAAACAAAAATGGTTTATTTTTTAACAATATTCTCAGAATTTAATTTTTAAATTATCCTGATTTAATGAATAAAATTATGAAAACAGCATATTGATCTCGATCAATGTGACACCTGAAATATTGTTATTATTTAATAATAGAATATCAGTTTTTAAAAATCACTTGTAGTTGAAAAGAATAATATCACAGACCATATTTATAATGTCTTTTGGCCATCAATGGCCGGCTCTGTGAAAAATAATATTTTATACAATGCATGTAAATAAACAATTCTGCCCCTATAGAAGGGATCTTAACAATATAATGAAACAAAATTATATGTAAATACATTTTATAATAGCATTTTGATTCATTGGAATGTAATTCCGTTACAACATTTTCAACAGTATTACTTTTTGGTAAACCTGCATGAAGCATACGTTTTAAATCGAATAATCATATGTAGTGACACAAACTTGAAGGAAGCATATACTTATTTTTCATTTTATACCGTCAAAACTTATATATCTCTCCAAACATTTCCCTAGCAAAAACGTGTTTCAATTATCAATCTTTGCTGACAGACTGACACATCGATGACAAGTTAAAGTCTACCAGCTTCATAAAGTAGAAGCAACACACGCACTTTAAACCAAAATCGTCACGTTCCTCTAAATGCCAACAACCCATCTCGAGAAAGAAGCCTATACCGAATCAGCTTCCGGCCAGCACTTGAAGAGGCCCGGGTGCGTGGCAGCTGTCAGTGCCACTTCCAGCCTCTAACCCAGAACAGATTTCGTTAGCAGCTGCAAGCCTCAAGACACATTATTCTTCACGTCCTGCTTCCTGAAGAGCCACCTACACTTTTCGACAAGAGTTTTGACTCGTACTCTTGACTGTAACGGTACGACAGTCCTTTGTAGGCTTCGTAAAGGACAATATATCTTTTTCTTTTCAGCTGTGGTGACTTTTTGACTTGGGAAGCAAAATCAACAAAAAAGGTTTATTCTGTGAAAAATGAGTGGAATTGTTAAGAGTGAGTCAGGAGGTAGTACATATGCGTATTTTTTTTAGAATAATCGTTCTGATAGATTTATGTTAAAAAAGACACATGTTTTATATACCAGATGGGAAAGAGTCTTAATGTTTTTACATTCTTATTTTGAAATAAACTGAGGAAATATTCTTTTATCTGAAATGAACAAGGTTAAGTTCCTAAGACTGGTAAAAATGTACAAGTTGTTGAAGAAATTTCTTTTATAAATAAAATATTTTTCAAAAGGAGTCCCAAGGATATTAAATTTCTCTAGAGGGCTGAAAATATAAACAATTTTCAAACAGGTATCATTCTTTTAAATATGAATTAAATGATTCGAATCTTTTACTCATTATTTATAAAAGAAAGGAGCTTCAGAAAAGTATAAAATGTTTAGAATACAATAAACATTTTAAAAATCACATAAGTATATGAAAATTCTATAATAAATATTAAGTATTTTTTGCGTTGCGCTAGCTATTTTCTAAAATAGTATCCTCTGATGTATAAAACTTTATAGAATTATAAAATGCATCATACTCTTTAAACCCTACCTAATTTTAGTATTATATATCTTTTGTATTTCAAAATATGTGTAAAACATTGCAAGTTTTTAAATATTTTTTAAAAAATGTATTTTTTTCATTTATTAAAATATGTAAGTTATTATTCTATTTATATAAAAATAGCTACAGTGTAATGATAATACATTTAACTTTATTAATCAACTTATAGCTAGTAATTAAAGCTACTATTTTAGAAAATAGCATGCGCGACGTAAAACTTAATAAATATTTCTTATAGAAAAGTTTCTTATTTTCATATGCTTATAATTTTTTAAATTATGATTATATTTTAAACATTTTATACTTTTCTGAAGTCCCATTCCTTTGTAAATAATGTGTAAAAGATTCGAATTATTTAATTTAAATTTAAAAGAATGATACCTGTTTGAAAATTGTTTATATTTTCAGACCTCTAGAGAAGTTTAACACCCCTGAGGCCTCTTAAAGTGACTGACTATGCTCGGAACTGTGATTTTGAAAGAACGCATAAATGAATGAAAGTGTTATTTTGAAAACCGTACAAAAATATTATTCTAAGAACAATTTTTTAAAAAAAAATTAGGTACCTTATAGTACTTAAAAAACTTTCAAAATGTCTCGAATAAAAAAATTATATAAACAAAAGGGCTAGTTTACAGAGTTTCAAGGCAGGGAATTTTTTTTCGGGTTTTTGTGTACTGTATTCAAAATTTAATTAGATAAAAATGTATAAAACGAAATATTTCAAATGCGCGAACTTTTTTTTTTACCCAATCAGATTTAAAACACATTGAAAAAATATTTTTCTCAGTTGTTCATTATTCATTTAATAAAAACATTATTTGATTAAAAATTCTTTCACAAGTTTTGGAACACAATCAAAATGATTTTTTTTAAATATTTTCCCTCTTAGCTCGTGGTACATTGTATTTTTATTACACATTCCTCTGAGGATAGGGATTTAAAATATATACATATTTTTTTCCCCAAATTACAGATTTAATTACATTAGATCGCACATATTAAAAAGAAATAGGTTTGAGAATTCAAAAGAAAAATATGAAGAAAATTTTTATGCGTATGAAAGAGATATATTCCATAGTAACATTTTTATATGAAGGAATTTAATTCGCTCTTCTCCTTAATTTAAAAAATCTTTTACTTAAAAATAAATGTTTATTACGAAGGATAAAATTCTTTTTATGGAATATTTTAGAATATTGTCACTGTATGCAACAACAAAAGGATTTGGTAAATCATTTTAATCATAAATATAAATATACCCCTTTTTTTTCTCTTGATTTTATCATTAAATTAATTACCTTTCAAGCAGATTTAAATAAAACACATTTTAATAAGAAATTACTAACCTATATGTACTTTTTATTTTCATAGACTGCTAAAAAAATTAATAGTTGTTCCAATTAACATACTTTTGACCCTAGATAAATTTAACCAAATTGTTGATTTTTTTTTTCTTAAAAGATTTTGTATTGTTATCAGGTATGGAATTGCCATTCTCATTTTTTTTTCTTTAAATTTATTTCAGAAATTATAACCAACTCTTATACTAAATTTTTTTAGCAGTCTATATAAAATAAAAAGTAATATAGGTTAGTAATTTCTTATTACAATGTTTTATTTAAATATGCTTATAAAAGGTAATTAATGTAATGATACAATCAAGAAAAAAGGAATACTTTTATATTTATAATTAAAACGATTTACCGAATCTATTTGTGTTGTTGCATACATTGATAATATTATAAAATATTCCAAAAAAAGAATTTTATCTCGCGTAATAAACATTTTTTCATATAAAAGTATTATTAAATTCAGGAGAAGAGCGAATTATATAATAAATTGTTCATATAAAAATGTTATGTGGTATATCTCTTTCATACGCATAAAAATTTTTTTGATATTGTTCTTTTGAATTTTCAAACTTATTTCTTTATGTGAGATTAAAATATAATTAACAAAGAACAAATATTATTTTCTGGGGGTATCCGACTACGTTCGGAACCGTGATTTTGCAAAAGTGTATAAATGGATAATATTTATGATATTTAGTGTCATTTAGATTAGAAAACGTATATAAAATTGTTTTAAGAATATTATTACAATAAAAAATTATTTAAGTACACTATTTTGACAAAAAATTAACATAGAATAACCAATTTTCAAAACATTCTCCTTTTATGTAAAAAGCTTCTATTATAATAATACTTTGCCTGTATATAGCTCAGACCTCTGTACAGAGGCTGAACTAGAATTTTTGAAATATATAACTTAGAAGTGGATTTACCCATATTTTACTACAACATAGGGGAGAAATTTTAAGAAAAAAAACACCAATAATTATTTCAATTGGTGGGAACTCTGAAAATAATGTGAATTTTTCAAACGTTCTTGTTCAGACTCTCTGGAGAAGTTTTTACTTTATATAAGCAAAATATTATTATAGAAGCATTTTTAATAAACGGAGAACATTTTGAAAAAAGGTTATTCTAAGTTAATTTTTTGCCAAAATATTTTATTTAAATAATTTTTTTTGTCATAATGTCCTTAAAACAATTTTATACATGTCTTCTAACCTAAGTGACACTAAATATCATGAAAATTATCCATTTATGTGCTTTTTAAAAGCATGGTTCCGAACGTAGTCGGATACCTTAAAGAAACATAATTCGATTGAATAAAATATTAAAAAGAAATTTTTCATTGATAAAACATATTTCTAAAGTTAAAACCTTATGGTTATGGACACAAACTCTCGAGCGAAATGTTGCGGCTTCAGGGCTTGATGCCAAGTGGGAGGAGACGATGCACGTTAAAATTGTCGAGACTGAGCTTCTTCGCGGTACTGTGGTAGTTTGGAGAAGGGATAGCAGCCAGAGTGCCATCCTCGTCAGTTGACCGAGGCTCAGAATTACGAGGACCCTCACCAATAGCCCTTATAATGCTTTAGTGTGTGACTGCAACATCGTGGACGGGTAGCGTGATGATGAACTCACAGCAAATTGTAGAAATAAAATTAAAAAAAATTTCTCAATGAAAGAATTATTAATAATGCAATATGGAAATGTCTCTTTGCGCCAAGCCGGTATGATCAGTCACTTTCAGATGTTGGAGTTCATTCTCCCACCCACATCTCTGCATTGACCGAAGGACGCTTCCCTGTAGTTCTCTGTAGTTGCCTAGATAGCTTCCACAATCCTCTTATCTTTTGCTTTCATCCTCTTATCTTTCCTCTTACTCCAGGAAAATCCGCTTTCGTCTCGAATCCCATCTCGATTCCCGATTTCCAATAAAATTATCCTTTTAAAGTCCAGGGGAGGGTCCACTACACGTCTCTCTTCATTCCTCATTGGCCAGCACACAGCCCTCGGACTCATTAGCGTCCTATTGGAGCGGACCTAACAATTGCTCTCTCTGGTCCTTCTTGAATGCACCGGTGCCAGATGGTTCGTCCGCACATCTGGACAAAGACATCAGTTTCTTCAGTCAGACAGGCCGCGTCAATTGTCACACAACAGGGGCACTTTTATGTCTATTATGACTTGCAGACATACTGTCGTTGCGAACCCGAGGCCAAACAATAGGCAATGACCTCAAGGCCACGTGCACTGTCTCTGACCCACAAGTGAGCCACCTACTCTAATCTATAAACTCAGACATGAATGGACGGGTGTGGGTCGTATCAATGCGCCGCCGTTACAGTGACGTTAACTTTATACTCACTGACTGCACTGCAAAGTATTACAGGAGATTTACAAAAGTAAATTAAGTTATAAAACTGATTTTACACAACAAAAAACAAACAACACAACGACAGAAAAAAAAATTTCTTAAAACAAGTGAAGAGAAAACCAAAAAAAAGTAAAAACTCTGATCAGACAATGGGTTTGGCTATTGCGCAACCATCACAGAACAAATAACATTTTTTTAAAAAAAAATAATTCGATTGAATAAAGTATTAAAAAGAAATTTTTTTCATTGGTATAATGTATTTCTAAAATTAAATTCATTATTGAGGGACACAGGAGTGAACAATTTTTCCCCTTTAAATGGGCTGAATTTTTCGCACATAAGCCTTTGCAGATTCGACAAATCGCCAAGAGCAAGAGCCATTTCATTGGTGGCGCCATCTCTAGTAGCGATTCCCGCTACCAAATGTTTAAAGCTTGAATTTATTCAATTGCGAGAGTATAATTCAGCGTATCAGAGCCTAATTAATATTCAAAGGATATCTTACATGCCGCGAATAATCATAAGACATGCGTACCTACGATTTTCGCACCCAGAAAATATATCGATTTCAGCCGGAATCGAACCCGCAACCTATGCTTACGAGGCGGGCACACAACCTCTAAGCCACCAAGCCGATAGGCGTGAATTGTAATATTAACAAAATTGAAAAGTGAACTGACCAAATTATTGGTTGCCTTAATGATAGCCCTCTTGGTAGCTGAGGAATGCGAAAAAAATTTTTTAAAAAACCATATAAAAGTTGCAAGTAAAGTCGTTAAAAAAATGACAAAGAATTCATAATTTTCTTCCTAGCTATGGAAAATTTACATGCACCAATTGATTAATTTATTAACTTAATTAAAATCCATAAAAGAAATGTCTCATTATTTCGCATTTTTTTCTCGTAAAACAAATTTTTGTGGTCAAAACCAGTTTAACTTTGTTAAAAAATTCTGCTTAAAAGTTTCTGTTATGGTTTTTTTTTTAAAAAAAAACAAATATGTTATACTGATATTACCTAAGTATACTAGGTACATCCCAGGATAAAAAAAATTCCTTAACTATTGCAGTTTTCAAAATGTTCATATGAATTAATATAAAATTATTTTTCTCTTATCAATTCTAAAAAACACAAAAAAAGTTAATGTTATCCCTAAAATTGTTACTAATTATTGAATAAAATTACGAAAAAAGTATATTGTAATACATAATTGTTAGAAAGTTGATTTCTTTTACGTCACGAACAATCAAAATAAAAGAAAATTATGCAAATCTATCCTAGTTCAGGTAGTATTTGTCAAACTTCGAAGTCGGCTTAATTTATGGGGACCATAAAAAGTTTACATTATTTAATTATATTCATTTTGCAAACAGTTTTTGAAAACTGAAAGTGTATATATTGTGAATCGCATGCATGAAGTAATCCAGTATACAATCCCTAAAAGTATTTTTTCCAAATATCTTTGAAACTAATGATAAGATTCGAATGAAATTTGGACTACAGGGCCATTTAGATAATTCTCAACCTAGTTTTGTCAAATTATGTGAAAAAAACATATAAAAAGAAAATTATGACTTATTAAATTAATTAACTAATCGTGTGTGTGTTCTTACATTTGTTCACTTTTAACTATAGATGAAAATAACAATTTTATCCATGTGTGATGAAAATTGCAAAAATTGATAAATATATCGATTATTTTTTATGACTATGTTTACAATGTTGGTAAATGAAAACATCTAATTTTTTCAAGGACAATTAAAACAATTATCAAATTAGTATAATACACACACCTAATTAAAATTACATTTTTATTTTACAAAATCAGCAATAAAAAAAAACTAAAATAAGAAGCGAAAAAATGAATAAATTTAAAGTAAAATACAAAGAAAAAATTGCACCTAAAATAATTTAACCTACCGTTCCGCGCGTACTGTTGAATAATACAAACAATATACTAAAGCATAATTTATTGCTTTTATTGATGTAGTGTTTAATAAGAGCAATAAAAAGATACAAAAACGTAGGTTATATTAGAAGAAAACATTCAGACAAAAACAGTGTTGAGAAAAATATCTAAAAATTCCTAACAAAGATGAGATAAAATTGTTATCAAGGATATTTTCATGTTTCTTTTTAATTGCCATCCTCACTCGCAATTTTTTTTTTTTTTTACTTAATTCAAGCATCAAAGGTGTTTGAAATGTTTTATACATAGATCACATTAAATAAACAGAATTTAAAAGTGTCAAAATAATAATTATTATTTTTGATAAATAAGAAGCAATTAAAATCATTTTCTTATCTAGACATACACATTCATATCCGGCAAAACCCTTTCTGCTTTTGCTGAACTTGCAGCAATTATTCACACAACATTTTTAGCTTTACATAATTTGCATAGTTATAGTTATTTTCTATAAAATTTTCAAATATGGGAATTCATAATCTTTTGTTACGCAGAAGAACGCACAAAAAAAAAATAGAAATAAACGTAAATTTGGGATTTCCATATATTTAAAGGCTACCCATGTTAAAATGACCCCAATTGCAAGTACCATTTTAAAACTGAATTTATAGAAGTGAACAAAAAATTAGTTATCGGTGTCGATGAATCAATGCAAGCCAGCTGGATATAAATCCTGATAGGCATAAAAAATTTTAAAAATTCGGTGATAATTTTTTACATGACCTATTCTGAACTTAATGTAATAAACAGGTTTAATGAAAAAAAATTCTAAGTATAAATCTATATATATAGTATACAGGCGAAAAGCAACTCTCTCATCACGAGATTTTTGGAACTTTGGGGTGCACAGACTTCATATTTGGCAGGCATTTTTTTTTGTTGTCCCTACTAAAAACGGTTTTGAAAAAAATGTCTTCGTGGGGATTTCCCCAGAGGTGTTATAGAAAAAAATTCCTCCCTTTTTGATCTATTATACCAACAGGCTTAACATTTGGTAAGGGTTGAAAAAGATCCGTTTTAAAACCAGGTTTTTGCAAAAAATGGCCCCAAAAGATGTTGGCGATTTTTTTTGAGGGGTGTTATAGATTTTTAAAAAATTGTTTTAACCAAATTAAAACCCCGCAGATTTGGGTTTTTGAAATAAAATTTTTCCTTTGTTGAGTAGAAATCCGCTAAAAATGGCGTAAAAATTGAATACGAGGGGAGCAGTGTCGTAAGCGATAAATATATTCTTTACAGCTTTTCAGGTCTGTCTTTTTAAAATTATAAGAGGCGATGAGTTAAAATTTTTAAATACAATAAAAGGTGTGATTGATTGAATATTAACGTCGCACTGTTCAGCTCCCGAGGTTTTTGGCGACGGACACGAAAATTTTGAACCATGGTCAAGTGACGTGGACGACCCCCCGTGCTGGCCCCCCCTCTCTAACTACCACCCCAACGGGAGGACGTTTCGGCCCCGAAAAGTTTAAAACATGCGTCGCTGCCCTACCGGCGGGTTTTTTGGGTATTTGGGGAATCAACCTCGTGAAAAGGGCAAAGCCACGATCCGATACCTAAAACCACCCGGCTCCCGCGGCCACAATAAAAGGTGAAATGGGACATAGATAACAACAAATAGAATGTATGGTTTTTAAAATTTGGTCAACCCAAAGGCCGCATGTACCCCCTTTTAAAAAAATTTTGGTGGTTTTGCGGGGGTTCATTACAACTTTAAAAAATATGATTATAGTGTGTAATATGTTTGTTTTAGCGTAGTGTTGTAACAAATATATCCCAAAACCCTATTTCTTTTTTTATGACGTTGTTTTCTTTTTTTATACATACTTAAAGGGGAATAGTATTGCATTGTAGCGACCCCCCCCCCCCCATTAGCATCCTTGACCCCTGTAACTTTTTTGGGGAGCTTTTTATTGCAAAGAGAAAAATATTTGATCATTGCATTTTATTAATAAATTATCTATGTTTCTATACATGAAAAATAATGTAAAAATAAAAATTTTCTTTTCAAAAAATTTTCATTCAGTAAACGTTTGTAATGGGTCAAAATTTAATTTAAAGTTATGTATTTTTATATAAAAGGGGTCAAGGTCTTTTTGGGTTGACCACCACTGGCCTTATAATGTCATGAAATACTCACAAACGAATAGGTAATGGTTAATTTTTTAAATAAATGTTAAAAGAATTTGGGATGGGGAAAATAGTGAATAATTCTTAACATTCAAACTAATCTGAAAAGAAAGAAAAACCCCTTCAAAAAATATGATTTTAAAAAGGTTGAACCGTGATTTTAAAATGCGCATAAATGGATAATTTTCATGATTTTAGTGCCCCCTTAAAGTTTAAAGAAAAAATTAAAAAAGGGTTTTAAAAGGGAAAGGAACAGACAAAAAATTATTTAAATACAATATTTTGGCAAACAATTAACTTAGAAAAACCCTTTTTTTCAAAATGTTTTTTTTTTGTAAAAAAAAACCATCTATTATTATAATATTTTTCCTGTATAGAAACCCAAACCCCTACAGAGGCTCAACTAGGAATTTTGAAAATTCAATTTTTTTTCAGAGTTACAACCCATTGAAATAATTATCGGCGTTTTTTTTTAAAAATTTTTCCCCTCTTTGTCGTAAAACGGATAAAACCCTTTAAGTTATATATTTTAAAATTCCCAGTTGGTCCTCTGTACAAAGGGCAGGAGGGTATATACAGGCAAAATGTTATTATAATAGGGAAACATTTTGCACAAAAGGAAAAATATTTTTTAAAATGGGTTAAAATTTTATGTTCATTTTTTGTCAAAATATTGTCCAAATAATTATTTTTGTAAAATGTTTTTTTTTTCTATTCTTAAATCAATTTTATATAAACAATCTAAGTGACACTAAATGTCATAAATATTATCCATTTATACGCTTTTACAAAATCACGGTTCCCAACGTAGTCGGATACCTTAAATCTGAGTTGCTCGAAATTATTTCTATCTACCGTACTAAAAAACCAAAACCGGGGGATTTCCCGTTATCTAATGGTTTTCTTTCCCGGGAAATTTGACTTCCCTTTTCAATTTTTGGGGGCTCGGTGCTCTTTTACATATATTCATTTTATGTCTATCTTTTTAATCTCCCAAAATTATCAGCCGAAGAGCACCTTTTTAAATTCCCAATTTTCTTTTTTCAAAATGGGAAAGATCCCCTTCCGGGTAGAAATCTCATTTCCTTCGAAACTATTTGCAAATCTTTCATCAATTTGGGTTCGCGTAGAGATTGGTATCTGCGTGAAATCACCCATTCCTCTAAATAAAAAGGGGTACGTACTAACCGCGTTTTATTACACTTCAATCTATTTTTTAAACTGCAAAGACTTTGAACTTTATTCATTTTTAATCACATTTTATCAAATTAAAAAACCGGGCTGTGTAAAGCTTCTTTTAATTATTAAACACAAATTACTTCGGGGTTTTTTATATTCGAATAATGATCCCATAGATAGTTTTCTGAAAGTTTTGATCAATATGAGTTTCTACCGGTATATATTATCTGAAGTCGGATCTTAATAAAATTTGAAACTAGTGTAATGGGTTTCTTTTTTTGTTTGTAAATGGTAATAAAGTATTTAAAATTAAAAATTTTTTTTTTGGTCTGTCTTTTATGTCTCATAAAAAAGAATTATAGTAAACATGGAACCGGTTTTATCAAATAATAGCTTAGGTAAAGATATAAAGCTTATTAAAAGGATTTTTTTTTTAGTTATCTAAGTAAAATCTATCAAGAAATACGTTTATAAAGAAAATTGCTTTAAACATATTAAAAAGATTAACTAAATTGGCTTGAAACACCTTTTAAAATGTTGCGGTTTAAAATTAGATCAGCAAAAGCTATAGAAAGAAAATATTACGTTATAAATACTAAGAGAAAATCACATTAATTTAAATAACAATATTTTAAATTACTTAAGAATTTCACATGCATCAGGAATGCTTCTCATGTACTGTAAAATTCAGGATTTTATGAAAATAAAAAAAGATTCATAAGAGCAAAAAAAATATATTTTTTTTAAAATTAAGCAAAAAATTTTATTATTATTAAAAAAGTAAATTCTTTTTAAAAGGAAAAAAAAAATTTTTATTTTTAGATTTTTTTTGATTCATATTATGTGTGGCCTTGGTATCTAGTGAATAACGGTCTGAAATCTTGGCCCGTTGTTTGGGGTCTCAGTCATGTTGCTACTGAAGAAAACCCACCCTTAAAAACAAATACGTCAAGGCTCCCAAAGGTTTTTCCGTGGATATGATGGTTAAGGGGAAGGAGCTATCGTCCTCGTCACTAGACCGAAATTCAACATTAAGAGGTTCGTCAACTATAGCCCTCGTGTTGTTTCATAGCATACGTAAATAAACTCTCATCCAATGGCTGATTGGTAGAGTATCGCGCTCTTACGCTACAGGTTCGAGGTTCAAATCCCATGCCTTTCGACTCAGTCTTTCATTCCTTCAGTTGGTCGATAAATGAATCTAAAAAATTGCTTGAGAATAAACCCCTGGGGGGTTTTTCGTCAGTGTGACCACCCATTTTTTTAAAACCCGTTCATGCACCCCAAGCTCACGAAAACTGAGATGGGACTTGAGTAGGACTTGGACCTCATGGGCTGTTGCGCCGCTGAGTTTAGTTTAGAATCATATTACTTATCTATCTATTATGTTTAGCGTATTCATTCAGTATTTAAATTTTTTTCGTAACCTTTTTTTATTATTACACAATTAGCTTTTTTTTTCTACTTTTTAAGTAAATTTAAAATGGGTGTTGATATAAAAATGTAACTAAGTAACAAAAAATTGTAACAATTTCATGCATCTTTACGTATTAACTACTCATCAGAAGAACTTATAAATACGTAATTGAGATATTGAAATTTTTATGACAACATGTCAAATCACGATTATTTCTTTTTGATGCATTTCTTTTTTGACCAAGCTCACACAAATTATATTTCTGCAATTACATGTTCAGAACATAATCAATAAAGACAAATATGACAATGGAAGCAAATGTGTGAATCCGACTATCTGGTCCTTTTAGAAGAAAATAAAAACACTACAGTAGCTCCACCTGTTAGAATAAAGTAGGACTAATTTGAATGCAACTGCAATAGGAACAGGAAATCCGTATATGCTCAGAAAAATTTTAACTAATTAAAGATTGTAATTAACTACAAAGGAAGTTCAATTTATTCAGTTTAAACATATCTCTGAGCAAAAATGTCTCTAAAATTTAGGTTGGGGAAAAAGAAATCCATTATTTTTTCGGTAGATGGCTGTAGTGTCGATATCTCGTGAAGTATCGATCAAACAATTTCAAATTTATGCTCGTTGCCAAACTGACATTTCACACTAAAAAAATTCTTTTGCTGTTTTTTGTCTGGTCCATTCACTTGTGAGTTACAGGGTGTTAAAAATGGAGTCATCAAAGAGAAAATTCGGTACATTTTACAATTTTTCTTTGATAAAGGCGAAAATGCAAGCCGGGTGGCTGAAATAGTGAATGCTATTTATGGTGCCGATACTGTAACAGCTAATTACGTGTAATTTTGGTTTCGTCGATTCCGTTCAGGCGTTTTTGATGTTAAAGCACCTCGCATAGGCAGGCCCGTCGTCGAAAATATCGACAAAATCACAGAAATAATCAAAGTTGACCGGCATGTTAGTAGTCGTAGCATCACCCAGGAGCTAAATATTGACCATAAAAAAGTTTTAAACCATTTGTGCAAAGTTGAATTCAAAAAGAAGGTCAATGTTTGGGCGCAACACCAATTAACACCAAAAACATGAGAGATCGAATTTCCATCTGCGAAGCCTTGGTCAAACAGAATGAAATCGACCCATTTCTTAAGTGGATGGTGACTGGAGATGAGAAATGGGTCACATACAATAATATTGTGCGAAAACGATCGTGGTCAAAGCGCGGTGAAGCAGCTCAAACGGTGACCAAACTAGGACTAACGGCCAGGAAGTTTCTATTGTGTATTTGGTGGGACTGGTAAGGAATAATTTATTATGAGTTGCTTCCGTATGGCCAAACACTTCATTTAGATCTCTACTGTCAGCAACTGTACCGTTTGAAGTTAGCGATTGACCAGAAACGCCCAGAATTGGTCAACAGAAAAAGTGTTGTGTTCCATCAGGACAACGCCAGGCAATACACGTCTTTAATGACTCGCCAAAAACTCTGGGAGCTGGGTTGGGAAGTTTTAATGCATCCACCATATAGTCAGGGCCTGGCAAAAAACGATTATCACCTTTTTCTCGCATTTCAAAACTTCCTGAGTGATAAGAAATTGGGATCAAGAGAAGATTGTGAAAATAGATTACTAGAGTTTTCACAAATAAGGACCAAGACTTCTATGAGCGAGGCATTATGAAGCTACCTTTAAAATGTCAACAAATTATACAACAAAACAGTGCCTATTTAACCCAAATCGGACAATCCGAAACAAGTTAAATAAAGTCTTGAATTTCAAGCAAAAATAATGGATTTCTTTTTTCCCAACCTGATATATTATTAATATAAAATTTTATTTTTAACACAATTCATGAAGTACTAAAAAATATCATGTAAGTATACTTATCCAAATAATTTACTTTTAAAAATTTGTCAAATCCCCTTCATATCTACATATACATTTCATTGCAATTTCTTAAAATATCGCATTTATTATTTCTTGCGATTTCGGATACTACATTCATGGTGGTAAAACCCATTATACTTCCGGGTTAAACTCAAGAAATTTTTTTTTCTTCTTAGCTTTCCGAATGTTTTCTTTTTCCTATTGTTTTCGAGGTCAATGGCACGGAGTGTGTTTTTGTTATTCTCAATTACTTTAATCACCGGCCTTCAAGCGAATCAAACATTTCAGTTTATCCACTTGTTGTTTTTTCTGCTAACTCATTGAACTGAAAACTGGGTAGTAATAGCGTTGTATAAAAAGAAGAGAGACACACATAAGTGGATATACAGTCAGACCTCGAACTCGATAAATCCCGCAAAAAAGTTCCTTATATGGAAAATTCGATGTATAGAGGTTCATCTTTTAATGTACTTTATAAACCACATAAAGCAAATTTTAAATTCATAAACCCTATATATATCAGCGTCTATCAAACTGTGGGTCGGGCCCCCTTGGGGGGCGTGACAACTCCAAGAGGGGAGCACGAGTATATTGAATAGTCGAAAACAAAAGATTATTTTAAAAAATTATTAATTTACTGAAATTAACAAACAAAAAACATTGACATAATAAAAAAAAAAGTACAGATTTGCACTGGTATATTACACTTATAAATGTATCAGTGCTACACAATGTATTTTATAATTAATATAACAGTACCACACAAGTTAAGAACAAGTTTTTTAACTACCAGTGACCCCAATGGCATGTCATATATATAATTAAAAACAAAAATAAACACTTATCTTAATAATTTTTACGGTTTATAATTCACCTCTTAAAAGCCGATTAAAAGTTACGCGATTCGCTCCCCAATACCAACCGTTTTCCGCGTATGCACGTGTAGGTGATGTATTGGGGGAGGGTAGGAATAAAGAAGCAAATCATCTGAAATACGTAAATCCTTCCCAAAATCTGTCAATGTTCTTTTGTGGCATTCCAAAACCTTCGGAATAATTTTAAGGATAGCAATGCACAGAAAAGGTCCTACTTCGGAAAAAAAATATTTGGGGGAAAAAAATGCTTTGGCTTTGCCGAAAGTTTATATGCGCCAAAAGATCTTAAAAAGGGTTTAAAACGTATCGTAGTTTTAGCTGAAAGTATAGTATTATTTAATTCAATACCTTGTTATTGTAGGGGCGCAATGAAAATTATGATTGAATATTGGGTCGCGAATATTGCAACTTTGAGAAACACTGCTATATATGAAACATTGTAATTGTTCACACCTTTTTGTAAATTAATTTTATACTTATTTTACATATCTTACCTATCAAAAAAAAAAGAAAGGAAAACGGCAACGAATACAAGATAAAAGAATGGTGAAGAATGCACTGTATTTTCAACATTAAGAAAATTATTTTATATTAAAATTAGTGAATTTTATGGAAATTTTCTAATTTAAAGCATACAAGTAATTTTATAAACATAATATTATTTTATAACTAGAAATTCTAAACATACATTACCACATGCATTCCTATATTTAATTATTCATAAAATTTGATTTTATTTGAAGAATTACAGAACATTTTTTTTCTAGGTGAGTCAGGCTCCTAGTGAAACCAGTTGAAGATTTATCACCACCATAAAATGTGTTAAAAGAGAGAATAATTTGAAATGTTCACAAACATTTTAAAAATAGGGAGAAAATATAATTGAATTACAAAACAAAAAGTTCGTTATACAGAAAATGCACTTCGCTTTTGGGAGGTTATTTAACGAAGAAAATCGTGAAATTTTCTTGGTTCCAGGAAAAAGTTCACTATATAGAAAAATTCGCAATATAGATTCGTAATATGGAGGTTCGACCGTGTATATATGCATAATTTCAGTACCACATTCTTTTTAAAAAATAAAAAACACTGCGACATACCATCCTGTGATGCCCATGTCGTGCCGGTTCCGCAAAAAGCTAGAGGTGTGGGATTATCAAAATGAGAAACATAAAATTCTTAATACAACTTTTTTTAAAATAACAATTTATTAAATTTAATTTGACAATTTTAATTTAAAAAAGTGAGAGTCAAGCCCAAATTAAATCACGTATTCAAGTCAGATCACCCAGATCCTTTATCTCATTTGATTAATAATCCTATGTATCTAATTACTTATATCTAATATTACCTTTTTCAGCCCCTTACTTTACCTAGATAATGGTATCTATAAATTTTTATAAACAAAAGGTTCCAACTTCTTTATCTTGGCTTCATTCTTTCCAAAACTATCGGACTGCTACTCTTGATCTGCAAGATTTCACATAAGCTTTGTCACGCTATCGACGAATAATTCCACACTACTATCTCAAAAAGGCCGCGTTATCTCTAGGCTTGCCACGCTATATCTGAACTTGCCACCTATATCTTATCATAAAAGCTTCACCATAGTATATCTCATTTACATATTATGATCTTTTTATCTTCTTGGTTTTGGGGTTGGGTTTTCCCTTGTCCCCAAAAGAACATGGAGTTATTTTAAACAGAAAGACGCGAGAGCGTCCAACCCCCCAAGAAAAAAAACGTGTTTTACAAAGGGTTCTAAAACCCCCTTAAATAAATTACGTGTACTCTATTTCTAAATTTTTTGCTTTCGAGTTTTATTTAAATTTTTAATCTTAAATCCTCATTTTAATTTTTTATAATTTCCAATATTTATCTTGACTTTAATTTTCATTGAATTTTTAATCAAATTTTTAATTTTTATAATTTCCAAAATTTATCTTGATTTTAAATTTTTTCATTACTCATCTTAAAATTAAATTTTAATATTCAATTTAATTTTAAACTCGTGACAATAAATTTTCCAATAACTAGGCCAACTTTAATATACTTTTTTAATTTTGCCCACTCTCATTTTTTTACATTCAGTTACTTAAAATATTTATACACTTAAATATTTTAAAAAAAAAATATTCTGGGTGCGGGCTTGAAACTCTAACTTACTGCATATGGAGCTGGAACTGTCGCTCCCTTCTTGTTGAAGCTATAATTCGTATACTTTCAAGGGTGCTGGGGATCTCCCTGAAATAGAAAAACTATTTGAGTCTCTATTTCCATAATATTAATCAATTTCACAATTATATATTATTTATATATCACAATAAATTTTCATCTCCATCCCCACATCTGGTTTCAACAAAAACTCCCAATGAGCCGCGCAACTCGTTTATGTATTGTTAGTGCCTGACTACGCCGCGTTTCCCTGAACCAGATGCCTCATAATACGTAACAATACAACAACATATATATATACACATATTATACAATTACAAACATTTTCAATAAACTATTATAACAAAATAACCAAAGGAATTTTCGCATCTCACGAGTCATACATCGAAGCAAACAAATGTGGCGATTACAAATGTTTTCTTCAGAAAAAAATTTAACAAGTCCAAAAAGTTCCAAATTAAATGAACACTCATTGTAGTGTTTGACTTGTATAACTTTTAAGCACCGCCGAGACTTCCTTCTTTGCAATAATTCTTCCGACACTTGTTGGAAGATCATAAAAATGAAACAATACAACCTGATTTTTATATGTTTTCTCCCACATTCACGTTCAACGATGAGGGTATATCCTCTTCATTCCTCGGTTGTACTGAATTTCTTTGTTGTAAAGGCTTGTAATCTCCTTGTCGTCCCTTTCCTTGACTTCCCAACTGTGTCCTTGGCTGGTCTGGGTTCTTCTGTTCTCCGTGCTTGGTCTTAAGCTGTATCTTACTTCATCTCGCGGCTTCAGTGCACTCTCTTTGTTCCTTTTCCTTCTTTAGAAATAATTGCTGGATGACATTTGTCTTTTATTATTATTATTATTACCCTTTCTTTGCTGCCACTTTCTTTATTGGTCCACTTGCCCCCGACTTACACCTGATCTTTTAATACCTGGTTATATCTAAACCTTTTGTTTTATTTTCATTCCCAACTGAACTAGGTAGTGATCCTGACCAGTGATTTGTTTATGGGTCCTCTCTGTATTTTTTATATTGATTTGATTGGTTACCAATCCTTTTTGCCTCTAACCTACGTTTCTACCAGATTTTTCTTTTCCCATTTTGTGACTCATTTAATCCTTGGTACTTTTTCCGAAGTACGAGTTTCCTGACTTGATCTTATACTGGCCCCGGGATACCTGTTCCTGAATTCGACCTCGTCACATTTCCTATGACGATATATTCTTACGATCTACGTTAACTGTTAATCTTTTTCTGATTTCCATATTACAATATTATTAAAATTCTTAACTTACCACAAAGACTCTATAAAGGTCCCTCAGAATTTTTTGTTTTAAATTTGGCGCATACTTTTGTTAACTGCTGAACTTACAGATTATTGTTTCCAATATAAGACCCAATCATTTACCTTTTATTTTTTATGTCTTTTCTACGTCTATTATATTTTTCCCACCTTTCCTGTTTAATTTTTCGTGCTTGAAGTCTAGCTTCCTGAATAACTTCTCTATATTTTAGTTTTGAATTTTGAACTTTCCGATATCATAACTAGTTTTGAAATGGTGTAATCAATTTTCGACCTAAAATAATTCAGCAGGTGTTTTTCCCGTTGTTTCATTCACCGCCGTACGAATGGCGTAAAGCAAACTCACGTAAATTGATCCCAAGTATCGTGTTGATCATTAACGTAATTTGCAATCATTTGCACTATATCTCGATTAACTCTTTCAGTCCGATTTTGCTTGTGGTCGGTCGATATGCAACGATCTTCACATACCTTATGCCTAATCTTTCATAAGTGCTCAAAAATCTCGGATATAAATTTGGGACCATGATCACTTATTAATTTTATTGGAGCTCCAAACAGCGATAAAAAAGTTATCAAAAAAAATATCATGTATACGAGATGAGGCCTTTTTAAAATTATAATTTCAAGCCCATTTGCTGAAATGATCGGTTAATACTAAAATATGCTTGATTTACGTCTTATTCTCGATATAGGATACCCGGGCCTAACAAATCCTTAACACGTCACTATCTCCTTCGAAGATGGTGATATAGTGGTTTAATCGACCAGCTGGTAACGCGTTTTTATAGTTATTAACTTGGCACATATGGCATGTAGAGACATATTGATCAATAAATCTTCTCATGTACGAAATAACAAAACGTCGAATTTTATGATACGTTTTAAATCTGCCTAAGTGTCCAGCGATTGGCTTGTCATGAAATTCTCTCATTATTTCATTCCTTAAGATTTTGGAATGTATACACGCATTTCACCTAATGACGTTTGCGTGTTTCATAAAAAACCAACACAATCCTTCAATTAAACGAAATCGGTAAGGACCCATTCTACATATCGTTGCATTAACCGAGTTATCTTCCGGGTTTTCTAAATATCTATATATATGATGATGACCTAATTCTGGGTCATTTTTTGTTCATTTCAGTAATTGTTTCGCAGAAGTAAGTACCAAATCTTTGATTATGGCACAATTAATTTTGTCACCAATTATACTATTAATTGGATTCCTTGAAAGAATGTCAGCCACTGCATTTTGAGTTCCCGGTCTATGTTCCCATTCTATATTGAATTCTGCTAACTTTAGTGCCCATCTAATCATCCTACTCGACAAATTTTTGCCATGTGTTAGGCGTGTTGTACGGCGTGATCTGTTATTACCTTAATTGGTAATTTTCCTAAATATGTTTAGAATTTGTTCAACGCCCATACTACTGCTAGACATTCTCTTTCGGTTACTGTGTAATTCCTACTCTGCGTTGTTCAGTGTACGTGACTATAAAATACCACTAGTCTGTTTGTTGGTTAAGTACTGCTCCTAAACCAATCGAACTGGCATCTGTAAATAACTCGAATGGCTCCTACCAAGAAGTTTGGTAATTTTAAAACTGGAGCTTTGTTACCGCCTCCTTGACCTCTTCAGATGCCTTTTTGTTAGCTTCATTGGACCAGACAAATTTTTTAAATTTTCGTTTAAGATTATAAAGTGGCTCCCAAATATCCGCATAATTTTAAGTTTCGCGTACCACTGGGACATACCTAAAAACTTGGACACCTCTTTTTGAGTTACGGGGAGGTTTCATCTCGTGTATCGCTCTAACCTTTGTCTCATCCGTTTTTAATTCCTTCTTTACTAATAATTAATCCTAAATATTTCAATTCATCGCACCCAAATTTACATTTTCTTTATTTAATGTCAATCCTGCATCCCTTAACAACGAAAAAACTTCCTTAAATGTTCAACATGGTGTGAGTGAATGATGGGGGCCGCAATAATAACGTCGTCCGCGTAACACTCTAAACCTCCCTATCACCGGTTTTAGGATTATGTCAATTGCTTTTTGAAAGTGGGAGCTGCTCCTGATAATCCGAATGGCATCCGCTTGAAAGCTTATAAGTGCCACTTTTACTACAAATGCGGTCTTAACTATATCGCTGGGGTTTACTGCCGTTGAAGTACCCACTTCTTAAAACAGAGATGACATTATTGTTTGTATAGCGGTGTTCGTTAATAAATCATCTATTAACGGTAAGGGTATCGCGGATACTTTGTGATCAATTTAATTTTCTATAGTCTACTGCAAATCTATGCTTCGGATTATCCGGTGGTAACCCATTATTTTTGCATAATACAACAGGTGACGCGTATGGGGACTTGAATTGGAACAATCGTTTCCTCTTGTAACATTTTTTTGTATGTGAAAATCTATTATTGCTTTACTTAGATTGCGATCATACCTATAAGGCCTTGAAGCTACTGGTGGGTTATCTCCGTGTCAATTTCATGGTATAAAACATGAGTAAGACCTGGTTTGTCTGAAAATAACCCTTTAAAACTACTAAACAAATTTTGTAGTTTTGTTTTCCTTCCCAATTTTTGTTTTAGATAAATCTATCTCAACTTTTCCTCTTTTAATTGGTTCAACCACCTTATTTATTTGAGAATCTGGAATTTTCAACGATTTTTGATTAAATCTAATACGATTCTTGACACTTGCCTTCAGAAATCTGCCTAGAATACATGGGTATTCTAAATCTTTCAACACATGAAATGACCAATTTCTTTCGAATTGTCTGATCCTAATTTTCAATTCTACAATCCCCCTGTTTTGGCATTTCGCACCCTGTGCTGTTATTACCTGGGCTCGCGATTTTTTAATTTGCTTATAGAAAAAATATTTTCTATATACTTCTTCCGATATAAATGATTTATCTGCTCCGGTGTCCCATAGCGCTTTCAAAAAATGTGTTATTTAATAATATAGGAACGTGGGGAGTACCACGGGTGCTACTTTATATCGGGAGAAAGTCCTGAGTGTCTCTCTTGTCGACACCTCTTGAGGTTGATCATTAACCTTTACAATATTTAATCGTCCCTTTGCGTCCTATCACTTTCAAGTTAGAAGTATTACTCGAACCCTTATTTCTACGGTCCCTCTATTAAAATTATCATTTCGCTCATTTCGAAATGATAACCCCTATTGCTGAATCTTTGATCATTATTTTGAAACCTATTCCTCTCCGAACCCTCTATTATTTTGACGGCTATTCTCAAAAACTCATTTCTACTGTTATTTGGTCTTCGTCTTGTTTCAGGTCCTCCAGTTTCTAACATTGGCTTCAAAATTAGGCATCTATGCGCATTTTGACCTCGTCTTTTCTATATTATCGTTCTGATAACCCCTTTGTAATTGCAAGAATATCTCTCTTCAATTTAGCCAAGACTTCAAAAGTTGTATCGTGTTTTTGTGGATTTCCGGACTTCCACGTAGTCCTGGATGTGGTTCGAGTCGAACTAAAATATGATCCACTAAGTCTGCCCCAGGACATTCCTAATTCTAAACTTCTCTCTATTTTTGGTAATCTATACACAAAATCAGTAGCATCCTGATTTCTTCCCTGCTGGGGATGCATAAAACTCCGACTTCAGTTCTTTCTTATTTTTGACCGCGGAAAAGCCTTCGCTAATTCGGCTTTGAGCTGCGCAAAATCCGTGGCTGTATTTTGCACTAACAACGAACCAAATATCGAATACCAATCTTGAGCCCTTCCTGAGATGACTTTTAAGTAAGCACATGACAGATTACTTGGGATTTCAAGTAACTGTATGTTGTTATCTATACACTCTATAAACTCTGCAATGTTCTCCGACCTGAAAGTACATTTCAGGTAGAGATATACTTCCACCTACATTACCTAACCCAGAATTAAATACGTTTGGGCGCCATTGCGACTTATAGCCATCCTGTGATGACCATGTCATTGCCGGTTCCGCGTAAGCTAGAGGTGTGGGATTATCAAAATGATGAAACATAATAATTCTTAATACAACTTTTATTAAAATAACTTATATTACTTAAATTCTAATTTGACAATTTTAATTAAGGTAAAGAGAGTCAAGCCCAAATTAAATCACGTATTCAAGTCAGATCGCAACTAGATCCTTTATCTCAATTATGATTAATAATCCTATGCCTCTAATTACTTATATCTAATATTACCTTTTTCAGTTCTCCTTACTTTACCTAGATAATGGTATCCTATAAACTTTACATAAACGAAGGTTCAACTTCTTTATCTTGGAAGCTATTCTTTCCAAAACTATCGGACTGCTACTCTTGTTGATCTGCAAGATTTCACACTAAGCTTTGTCACGCTATCGATCAGAATAATTCCACACTACTATCTCTAAGCTTTGCCGCGTTATCTCTAGGCTTGCCGCATATATCTGAACTTGCCACGCTATATCTCTTATCATCAAAGCTTCTATCCTTTTTTATAGTATATCTCATTTACATATTATGATCGTTTATCTTCTTCTTGGTATTGGGTTGGAAAAGTTTGCCATTAATCGTGGCCGTCAAGAACATAGGGTTATGTTGTTAACAGAAAGGCGAGGAACGTCACAACTTTACCATAAAGGGAAGGGACACTAGAATTAAATAGTTAAAATTCAAGTTCCTCAAAAATATCCTAAAATGTGTAGCATTTCCATGTAAAATATCAAAATCAGGTATTCGTGACTCCTCCAGGTGGCTTGCAAAAGTCAATGTAAAGAGTAATAAAGTTTCCTAATATCGTCTTACAATACTTCTGTCAGATATTCATCAACTGCTGCGCTAAATGTGAGCCATTTTGGGATCTTCAAATCTTGTCATTTATATTCCGTATAAATTTGATTGGCGAAAAGTTTTGTACCCTGCTGACCAAGAAGGGAACA
>BMAV01001893.1:0-37708 GCA_019973955.1 Trichonephila inaurata madagascariensis
AGTGATCTTAAGAATAAAAATCTATTTTTGTAAGCGAATCAGAATAGCAATGAACAAATAGTTCTATTAATCACATTACTTAAATATACTTTGAGACTAAAAAGAAAATTAAAACAATTAAAAATTTAAAGTAACAAAATTGAGTTTAAAGGTTTTAAGAAAAAGTTACATTAAATAATTTAAATACAAGAAAAGAAAATATAATTAAGAAGACTTACCTCGCAGCAGCACTGGAATTATTTGTGCAAAACTGCCATAGAATAACAAAATAGCTAGTATAAACCAGAGATTATGTGATATAAATCTTCTGATTAAATCCCTTTTCAAAGGTTTTAACCTAGATTTCTTTCTTCTCAATCTACTACCTCTTTATTCCCTTGATTAAATTAATTCATGGATAGAATTAAATATTGTTAAATTACAACCAAAATTCACAAAGTCGGATCGGGTCTTCTGAACAAAGTACCTATGATTGGGGAAGTGGGAATATTAAAGTAGAGTTTTCAAAAATCACCCTTAATTGATTTTTTAAAATCAAAATTCAATTTAATTGTGTCAAATGATCCAAAAGACTCACGAGGAAATAGGAAACAACGCTTGACGGAGTTTTTTTTATAGATATTTAAATAAAATTTTGAATCTAAAGGATTTATAACCTATTTCAGCTACTATAAACCTATTGTTTCCTTCTTAGAATACAATTAATTCCCAAGTATGATTGTATATTTCGCACAAAAATATTACTTAATGAGTCCAAACACATGAATAAATAATTTTATAGGACAATACTAAATTCTCCTTGTTTTTTATTCACCTAACTAAACCCTTAAATAACATTACAAAATTTGAAGTTATCACTTCTATCGTGTGATCATAAGCACACATACTTTTTTAAAATCGTATAGGGTACCAATAACCAAAGTAGTTCAGCGTTTAAGTTAAATGATGTTTCAGCCTGACTATAGCTCTAAATGGTCAGATCACAGTTGAGCTAATATTCATTAGTTGCTCTGAATCTCTCCAAACACGTCTTCGATGGTCATAGAGGTCAATTTAAAGCGTAACTCATGTCTGAAAGCAATTTTAACCTGCAATCACATTGAGATTGCAGATTAAAGGAGTTAGTAATTTCCGCCCAAGTTTTGTCGACACATCACTGTAACAAAGGCAGCGCAATGGGTACTGTGAGCACAGATTTCGTTTAATGGGTTGCCTGTTGAGATTATGGGTAGTTTGGTATGTACGTTAACAAACTCGCAATCAATAAATAATATGGGTTACATTTCCAAAATTCATTTCGTCATGGAGCTGATGTATATTAAATATATCATCTGGACTCAAGATTTTTACATATTTTGCATAGATGTGAAAATGTAGTGCTAGCTAATATATATTTCACCTCATTTACTGTATTTAAAGTTAAACAGGATAATCAAAATACCATCATGGTACTTCAAGAGCGACACGATTTAGTCTTTATATCAACTTAGTTCTTTTCAATTGTTTTATTGGTATGTCTCTACTATATAGAATCTCCCAAAGTTAACGACTGCTTTCTTGATATCGTGTTCTGTCTTAGTTCAATCATTTCTGCCAAGATCATCGAATAGTCCAATCTATAAAGAAACTTTAAATTGACAAACTGCTTTAAAAATTTAATAGCCTAGATTCTCTCAACCGGAGACATTTGCTCATTTTGTGAAATGCTTTGTATGAAAAGAACATGCCTACCACTCCACCTACATCAACAGCAAGCAAACAACTGTTCCTCCTGTTCATCAATGGTATGAGGCTAAGCGACCTGGTGCGAGGTATGAGGCTAAGCGATCTCTTTTTCTTCAATGCAGCAGGGAGGAACAAACTATTCTGACTCGTTTCCGGAGTGGCCACCTCCGAACTTTGACTTTTAGGGATGGTAACAAAGTTTTTCCAACTTGTGTAAGGTATTCTGCCTGCCAGGCATCTCCAAAACACATTCTTGACTGTCTGGGGCTTTCAAAACAAGTTCTATATGAAGACTCTCTAATAGTGTTGGACTTTTTGAGAGTGAATGGGATCATGGACTTGATCTAGCTTGGCTAGACATGGATATCAGAAACAACAACAACAGAACAAACATTGTAAAAAAATTGACGGAATTAAACTCATTAATAAATTATGCTTGGATGGGAATTGAAATTCCAGCTCAATTAAATTGTATTCGTAGACTCACCGTTATCTGCAGCTCTAGCTCTGTTAGCTGCAAAATAAAACTATAGATTTGTTAAATTGAAAGATAGATATAACAAAATTACAACAGGTTTTCAATACTAGAAAAATTGTATCAATATCTTCAAAATAAGTATGTTACGTTATGGTTCGTTATTTTAATGTAATTATAATGGGCTCTCTTTAGTTCTTCCGTTTATCTTCTAGGGAAAATACTCTTCAGACATTATTTGACGGGAAAACTTCTTTCTGTAAAGAAACCATAATTTAGGTGAATTGAAAATACTATCTAATATCAAATGAATTGAATTAGAGAGAGACAGAGAGAGAAGGTGAAGATAGCAAATGAATGTGTTGTTTTCAAATTATAATGGAGTTTATAATTGAATCGTTTGTGTTTCTGTAAAAGGAAATGAACTAATCCTGGTGGAGATCAAGGAATACTACCTAGTGTCTGTATTTATTAATAAGTAATACCTTTTCATCATATATAAGTATTTAAAGAGAGTAGACCAGCGTTTCTCAAACTGTGGGGCACTCCCCCCTTTGGGGGGTGATAACTCTACGAGGGAGGCGCAAACATATTGAAAAGTCGAAAACAAAAGGTCGTTTAAAAGTTATTAATTTACTGAAAGTAAACAAACAAAATACTTTCTGATATAATAAAATATAGAATACACATTTACATTGATATAATATACTTATACATGTATCAGTACTGTGTGTGGGTATAGTGTATATTTTATTATTAATTTAACAAATACTAAGTTAAGAAGAATTTTAATAATTATCAGTGACCCCATGGGCTTGTATTAACACTTATCTTGATAATTTTATACGGCTTATAATTAATTCCTTAACTGCCGATTAAAAGTTACGTGATTTGCTTCCCAATGCCACCGTTTACCACGTAGACGAGCTTATTTTGATGGGGGTTTTTTAGAGGGAGGGGGAGAAGAAATAAATAAATAAGCAAATCCTCTGAAATAAGTAAATCCTTTGCAAACACTGTTAAGGTCCTTTTATTGCAGTCCAAAGCTTTTGGAATAATTTTATGGATGGCACTGCACAGAAAAGATCGTACTTCGAAAAGACGTTTATATACTTCCAGAAAATTAATGCTTTGGCTGAGCGAGACGTTTATATACGTCGGTGGCACATAAGAGGTTAAAGTCGTATTGTAGCTTTAGTGTCAAAGTATAGTATTATAGAATTCACAGTACATTGTTATTGTATGGAGGGGGCGCGATGAAAATGATTATTGAATAGTGGGTCGCATATATTGAAATTTGAGAAACACTGGAGTAGATTGAAACTGACTGCTTCTAATCGGCTTAGGTTGCTGCTGATAATAATTGATAGAAAGGATAAAATAAAAGTTGTTGGGTTGTTAATGATGGCTAATTCTACTATAACTCATCACACCAACGCAAGAGGCAGTTAGTTACTTAACCATATTTATATAAAATGATTTAAGACAAAAAGATGCGAATTTTTTTTTTAACATTTTAAACAAAACGTTGAATTTCCGGAAGCTTTATTAAAATAACCTTTCATAGCCACTATTATTATTTGTAACTCCGTTCCCTCTAAGTAAACACAAAATATTTTATTAAAAACAAGCAAAACTTTTGAATGAGACTCAGAAATCTGCGAAATGCTTTTTCTTCCTTTTGTATTTGGTGTTTTATCCATCTATGAAGCATTTTGGGTAAACAGATTTAGAGAAATAACAAAGAACATTTCATTCACACGATTCATAACTAGTTTTATTAGTACTAAAGTATTGAAAAGCTTTTGATTTTACGATCCCCTAAATACCATCACAGAAAACAATCTTATACTCTACATTAGATTCTTTACTCAGGGTGTTGCGATAAGGAATCTTATTCAGAAAATGCGGCAAAGTAGTCCCATAAACAATTTTCGAAACGTTTATTATTCTGGACTTCATCCCATTTAAGAGCAAGTATGGCTTCTTCCCTAATAAATAGTTTTCTCTCCTTTTCATGTCAGCAATAATAGCGCAATAAATCTTAAGGAAATGTTTCCGGTTTCATCTCAGGTTTTTACGTAAAATAACTTAAGGCGCCTTTGTGTTACTTGAAATTTTAAGCTATGTACGGTTATGTAAATTTTTAGAAAATTTACTTCAACATACATTAATTTGTATACTTACTCCTTTTACGTTAGATAAATTTGTTTTATGCTTTTAAAGAAGGAAAAAAAACATTTTTTCTAATA
Organism: Trichonephila inaurata madagascariensis; assembly: GCA_019973955.1. NCBI lineage: Eukaryota > Metazoa > Arthropoda > Arachnida > Araneae > Nephilidae > Trichonephila > Trichonephila inaurata. Next base: position 4,453 of record BMAV01001893.1, read on the forward strand.
TTATTTTAAGGTATTCGACTACGTTCGGAACCGTGATTTTAAAAAAGCGCATAAATGGATAATTTTCATGATATTTAGTGTCACTTAGATTAGAACACATGTATAAAATTGTTTTAAGGTTATTATGACAAAATTTTTTTTATTTAAATACAATATTTCGGCAAAAAATTAACTTAGAATAACCTTTTTTTTAAATGTTTTCCTTTTGTGAAAAATGCTTCTATCATAATAATATTTTGCTTGTATATAGCTCAGAACTCTGTACAGAGGCTCAACTATGATTTTTGAAAAATTCACATTATTTTCAGAGTTACAACTAATTGAAATAATTATCGGCGTTTTTTTCTTAAAATTTCTTCTCTCTGTTTTCGTAAAACATGGATAAACCCATTTCTAAGCTATATATTTCAAACATTCTAGTTGAGCCTCAGTACAGAGGTCTGAGCTTATATACAGGCAACATATTATTGTAATAGAAGCATTTTTCACAAAAGGAGAATGTTTTGAAAATGGGTCATTCTTTGTTCATTTTTTGTCAAAATATTGTACTTATTGTACTTGGCACCATAGGAATGACACAGGGATTGATATTTTAGCGTGTAAGCAACCGAGAGGAAAGCTGTTACACATAAAAAAAATACCAGCCTAATTTTCTAATTATTTGTTAATTAGTTTCGAATAAATAATTTCTATTTCATTGACTATTGTTGTATTACTTACTTCTACATTTAATAATGCACCATATTTGTTAAATAAACACTTTTAAACTCTTGACAATATTATTTAATCATTTCACTGAAACATGTCAAGTATTTGTTCAAATCCCTTACTTTTATCAGGGAAATGACCTTCAAGAGACGTCATTTTAACAAAATCCACCAATTGATCAGCTCCCTTAGGGATTTGAGGAAATTCCCAATTCCATCATTTTTCTGCGACATATATATATATATATATATATATTACAATGAAAGTTTTGGAATTTATTGTCTTAGTTCCCTACATACACACACACGCACGCAAGCACATACAACGCACAAACACCACACATAACACACAGCCTTCCGGAAATTAGGGTACTACCTAGTTTTTGCCTTAGTCGAAAAGTAATGAACATAGAAACGAGAATTACGGAGGAAGCGTGCAATGTGTTTAATGGATGTGAAACATAAATGTATACAACAAATTTAATTTAACACAAACATACTATAAATTTAAAAAAAGGCCCTTTTAATAGAAAGTTCATTACAGGCAAAAGCAGTAAGTCACAGTTTTACATGGAAAAATATCAAGTAAACATTACAAAAATCGGTTCAAGCAAAGAATGTCCTCTAAGAAGAAGAAACCTCTAAATGCAAAGCATTTTCGTCATTGACTCTTTCCGGTCAGCCAATTAAGTTGCGGACGCCGAAGTAGAATACTAAGAACAGGTTGCAAGTAACCTATAAAATAAAACTACGCTTTACTTTTTCTCATATTGAGTGGGACATTTTTTTTGTATTTTTTTTTCATGTTTTCTTTTTTATAGCTCCCTCTAGAAACCTTATTTTTATTCCTCCAAGAAAAGATTTGCAAAATGTTCTTTTCGTTTCTGTCTTTCACCTGTGATCAGACCATTACAGAAACAATTTCACCAAGGAAGAGTTGGAAATCGTACTTTTAGATAAGACTCTGACGTAGAATGCTTCGTACCTGAAAGATGAATAGATTCTTGCAAAAGAAAATACAGCATTGTAAAAGCGTGTTCAAACAGAATGTCTGTAGTTACAGGTTAACGAAAAACTTTGTAACTTCGAGTCAGAATTTTTCCGCTTGTGTTTCAGTAAATGGGTTGTGACATTTTTTTTTTTTTTTTGGATATTCGTTGAATCTTAAGGAAATTTCTCTGTTTTGATACTCTGTGTAACATTTTTTTTCGTTAGATTGTTTATTAAAAATAGATTCTACAATCCATTTTTTTAGATAAATTGTGGATGTTTTCCCTTAAGAGATAAATTATCATTAATTATGTCAAACATAATTTATAAACAAGACTTGTATTGTTTTTAAAACAGATTCAAATAAATATATTTTAAAATATCCTTTGCATTAAAACATCCTTAGTTATTTGTAGAAAAAGGCACAATTATATTCTTATAAAACTGTTTTAAAGTATAAAATAAATTATTGCCACTGAAATCTCTTGAAAAGTCACTTAATTATTTCAAATTCATAAAATTAGGAAACACATCTTCAATGAATAGTGTATGAAACCACTTAAAGATAAATATTGATTTACTTTTCATAATTTTAAAAGGTTAAAAAGTAAGTTTGCCAGTTATGTATTATACCATCGAGACTATAATTCCGCCAATGACAAAGGAATGTTCAAACGCTATCACTGTGGTTGTTATTGTTACTGCATTTACATATGTGTGGGAGAGGTTTTCCACTTTTGGCTGCACATCACGGCATTTGGTGACTTTTTTTCATTTGATGAAATCAATTGACAGTATAATGCGTAAGTACCATAAATTTGGTTGCATAAACTTATGCTTCCCCTTTGTCCCATCAAAAAGAAGGTCATTTAATAGTACATTGTAATTTAAAACTTTATGACATTATTACTAAGAGTATTATTCATAAAGTTACAATTAATGTTTTAAAAATCCATTATTTTCACGAGGAATTTTCTTAAAAAATAATTTTTAGCGCCAATACAAATAAATTCATCGAAACTGTTCTTGGTGTCATGTATTTCTCTCCCGATAAGTGTAATGGACATTTCAGTATGTATTTCTTCAAAATTAGTAAATGGTAAGCTAAAACTTTTGTTTCCTACGTTTCCCATCCAATAACTTTTTATCTTTATATTTATTTAAGAAGCTAGAATGGCATTGCCTGTCAGAGATTTTATTGCTCCAGATTTTAATTCGATAAACCACTCTGCAACTTGTGCAAGTTCTTGCCTTGAAGCCATTTTGAGCTCAGTTTTGCCATAATTCCTAACTGACATGTCTATAAATGCATTATAGGCTTCATATATTTTATCAAAGACATTTATACAGTGCTTGTGTTTCCTTATGTATAAACAATTGACCCAAAACACAGAGAAATTCGTCTTCTTATCAATGCAGTCTCATGGTGCCGTTGCAAACGTTAAACTAGCTAGATCTTATCTTATACGAGGCTTGTTCAGAAACTAAGTACACTTTTGAAAAATTCGCATAAAAAAAACCTTTTTCAAAACAAAGTTTATTTTTAAATGAAAGAACATATCGGAAACATGTTTTTTACATAGTTACCATCATTGTTCAGAGATTTGTGATATCGGGAAACTAACTTTTTTATATCCTCTTCAAAGAAAAATGCCATAAGTGAAAAGAGCCATCTTTGAACAGCTATTTGTGGAAATTTATTGTAAAGTAATCTTTTAGTGAACCTTCTGTTTTCAGGAATTTTCTCTCATTTGCTTTTTGAATCAAACCATTATTAACAGCAGAACTCTGCAGATCGTCATGGATATCGGTGCCCCCCTCTTTGAATTGTCGAACCTACTATCTTACCATTCCATCACTCATTATATTTTCACCTTGAATTTCTACAAGTTGAAGATGAATTTCATTTAGCTTGATATTCAGCGCGGTCAAAAAACGAATTACAGAACGCACGTCATTGCTGGAAGAATCGGCATCCGTCTTAAGCACTTTGTGAACGCTTTCTAACACGAATAAAAATAACACAACCCGACTATAATAGCATCATGAACAGACAGTCAACCAGAAACACGTCTGTGCAAGTGTTGGGCTTCGATACTACACCTGCGGTTGCAGTAGAATGAAGTGGTAATTTCCAGACACATCTAGGAGATTTTATGGAGCAGGATTTGCCCTATTGTTACTGCTGAATGCCTAGATTCCTTTTTCCCCCAGTTTTGTGGAAGCCTAGTCTTTGTTAGAGCTCGGTTGGAAATCTCTCTCTCATACTTTTATTTAATTTATTCCTAATGAGAAAAATATATACTGGAAAACAGTAAATTTCAAATATCACTTTCAAAAAAAGTTTATGAAAAATACTAGCACTTTTATATATTTTTAGAATACAAGAAATTAGGAAGTAATAGTTATTTCCCAAAACGCAAAAAGTTGTTACACTGTGTTATCAATCTGCAAAACACAACTTTCTTTTCTTCTTTACAGCTCATATTATTAATTCAATGAAAAATAGTTCTTAATTCTACAAAAGGATACAAATAAAGGAATTTTCTCCATATAGCAGGTATCTAAGAAATCTTGAACAATTGGTACATAAATTATAATACTGGTAAAAATTTAAAGGCCAAATAACAGGGGAAATATCTTATGTCACTTCATGAAATACATAATACAAATGATTCGAAGATTTGCACTTTTATGTTTCATGAAATATTGATTCTCTTGAGAAGATTATTCGTCTCTTATTCCTCCCATCTCAGTGATTGCGATTTAGTTTCTCTTTTCTGACCTTTCGTTTCCGTTCGATATCTCCCATTTTTACTACTCACCTGAAAAACCTTGTTTTTGCTTCAAGGGATTTCTGTCGAGTGTTTCATTTTATTTGCCTTCTTTTCTCCTCTTTTAGGCTATTATTACGAAGATAGTAATAGACAAATGTTTCAGAAAATCAGAAGGTAAAAGCTGTTTCTAGAATTCTCTGAAGAATAAATTGCACTCACCAATCTTTGATACAAAATATTATATCAATCTGAGTGTAAAAAAACCCCCATCCTGAATGTAAGAGAAATGTTAAAATATACGATATTGTCTTGAATACACTTTCTCAATTTTATTTCAATAAAAATTCTTTAATTTCTTAATTCCAAAAATGGTGTTCATAACTGTACGTTAGAAATTTTTAGATGTCTCAGAAAACTCGTATTTTTTATGTAATTGTAATTAAGTAACAAGTGTTTCTTCATTTTAGGTGAGGTTTAATATATATAGATTTATATAAAAAAATTGTAGCTGTATTTATTTTAAAATAATTATTTTTTATAATTGTAGATATTAGTTTTTGAATAAGTATTCTAATTTTAAAAAATTATATATATATATGTATATACATTCTATAACAACAACAAAAAAACCGCACCAAGAAGGAGTTGCCTGATTGCAATGAAATTTCGTATGCAAAGGCATTTCAACCGAACACAAATGATTAAAATTTGATGTCCAACGAATGGATAGCGGGAGCTACAGCGCATCGGAACAGCGCACTCAGTAGGTGTTTATAACAAGTGATTTTCAATCTAATGGTGAAAATTTCTGTTGCATCGCGATTTAGGATACCTTTGAGAAACTGAAAAAAAATGCCTCGCCGCAGGATTCGAGCTCATTACGAGCAACTGTCAGAATTTGAAAAAAGTCGTATCGTTGGACTGAAAGAGGGAGGTTGGTTAAATCGAAAAATCACTCGTCATATGGGTTGAAGCGATGCGGCCATTAGAAGATGCTGGCAGGAATGGTTGGATAATGGCAGATTTCAGCGTCATGATGGTAGCGATTAAACAAGGGCCACATCACATCAGGAGGACAGAATTATTGTCAGATCAGCTGTCACAGTGCTTGATTCATCGTTATCAACCATCAGACGTAAGACCCGCAGACGTATGTCCACCATGACCTACACAGACGGCTGATAGAGTGAAATTTACGCTCGTACCCACCCCCTACGCCACCTGCCACTCAAGCCTGCACACTGTCGTGCCAGATTACAGTGGTGCTTGACTCTATCAGGTTGGGATCTTGCTGACTGGAGACGTATAGTGTTTAACGACGAATCCCTCTTCCATCTGTGTTCTGAAGATCATCGAAGACGTGTCTGGAGACAGGCAGGGCAGCGTACCGATCCTGCTTTCACTATTGCACACCACACATGCTCTTAACAAGGAGTTGTGGTCTGGGTGCCATTTCTTTTGAAGCCGAACCCCTTTGGTCGTCATTAGAGATACACTTACAGCACATCGGTACGTCGACGACATTTTGAGATTTGTTTTGCTACCGTTCCTTTTGCCGAACTCTGGCCTTATTTTTCAGCAAGATAATGCCAAACCACATACCACACGTGTTGCTATGGACTGTCTTACAGCTTTTCAGACCCTTCCTTGGGCAGCCAGACCTCTCTCCAATCAAGCATACTGGGACATGATGGAAAGGTGAATGCATCTTCTGGGGAATGCCTATGACCTGACCTGACAATTGGAGCAAATTTAGCAAAAAATACCTCAGGAGACTATTAGGGTGCCTTATCACTCTATGCCACGTCGTGTGGCAGCTTGCATCATGCCTTGAGTTGAGTCAACTCTTATTGAACTCGTATTTTTTAACTATGTAACTCTGAAACAAATCATTCAATTTTTCTGAAATTTTAATCATTTTTTATTTTGTGTGTTATCTTTCTACCCACCAATTTTTTGTTTCTATCAACAACAGGTTCTTATTGCGTCGTTTTTTTTTTTTTTTGTTGTTACAGAGTGTATTCATATTAAAACAATTTCTATAATGAAAATTTGGGAAAAATATATAAGCATTTGCTTCTTCATGCTCTTAATAAATTAACATATTTCATTAATTTACTTTAAAAATGTGCAAAAATACTTTAAAGCGTGTAAATATGTTCAAATATGTCTTGAAAAGATCAACAAAAAATAATGGAATATTTTAATGAATATTAATCTTGCTGATTATTAAAAAAATGAAAATAATTTTTATTTAAATATTTTCTCAATTACCTAATTTTTTAAAAAAATATATAATTGAATAGCTATCTTTTTGTAAGCTTAAGAGTACGCAGTTCCCAATTTTAGAAAAAAAAAAAAAAAAAAAACGTTTTGGAAACAGTAAAATTAATTTATATTTTATATTTAAAAAACATAAATTACATAAATTTATGTTTTATTTATTTTTTATTAAAGTGATTCGAAAAATAAAAAGTCAATTTGACAAGTAATTATTTTACAATTTTAAATAAAATTCAAATTTTTTTAAAGTTTAATAAAAGTTTTAAAAAAACTCTCAGTTTTTAATTTTTTTAGTTATTTTAAACGATATATATTTCTTAGATTGTAAGGAGCAAAAGTTAGTGCGGAATTAAGAAACTGTTTCTCTGTTGAGTTTTAAACATTATTTTTATACCTAAACCAAAAAGGAAAAAAATATTCTTAAGATATTAATTTAAAATTTTTTCCCAAAAATAATTTGAGTTTTCAGACCTGTTACTCACTGTTATAGAACATATATATGAAAGTATATATATATATATATCAATCTTAATTACCTATGAGAATTCAATAAACTCAAAACAAATGTAAACTGAAATCATTATAGCAGAGAAAATTTAATTTAATAAATATTTCCCACTTAAAGAAAGAGGATTTTGATCAAAAATATTTTCGTTAATTAAATTTAAGAATATAAAAATGCTTTAAAAATGAACCGAAACTAAAGCCTGAGCTCAGAAAATTTCAAATATCTTACAAAATCTAAATGGTAATCAGATCTGAAATTTGGCGGCAATCTTCCCAATTTTATGGGCATAGCAAATTTTTTAAAAAATCATTGTAAATGTCATTTTTTCGGTACTTTATAGCTCTAAACTAAAAATTTTCAGCATTCGCATAAAAAATATCAAAGGAAAAACAAGTTTAAAATAAATTCTACACGGAATTTTATTTTTTAAATATTATATGTTTAGTACATTTAAAAATTTTTACTTAGTGCATTATACCTTATACAATGAATCTAGTTTTCAGAGAATAATTGTTACTTATATATATTTATAAATATTTATACACCCATTTCAATGTAATATGAAGGTTATATTTATTTAATTTTCATAAAATATTACTTTTTCATGCTTACAAATACATCATAACAGGTTTAATCAAACTCAGAACTATATAACCTTTATATTTTCACTGATTAGTATTCAAATGTTTAAACATCTGATGATAAAAATCAAAGGTTAAGAGTATTTAACGGTTCAAAATAGTAATATAATTAATCACTTTAACAGTTCAATTTCACATAGATTTCTAATTTACAATATTATTCGAAATATCTTAAACTAAGAAAATGGATAGTTCTTAATTAAAAAATAAATAATGAAGTTCATAAAATTAATTCAGGAAATCTCTTTTCCACAAGGACTAACCGTCTTGATGTCTTCTAACAGTAAATAAAATTTTACTAATGAAAAAAAAAGTTTGTGAAATGAAACACATATGTTGAACAGCAATATAAGATTATTATAAACCAGCATTTCTGTGATATTTAATTTTATGAAGAGAACATTTCAATAACTCAGATCATTTAAAATTGAAATTACCTTTGAAATAAATGTTTCAGTAACTGAAATCATATTTAAGATAATTACATAGCCATATTCTAATTCTATTTGAAACTGCGAATGTCTTAACCAATTTTGCACAGTGATATTTCATTCAATACATTATGCATAGTTATTTTCAATCTTTTATGACTCAAATTTCGTGGAGTTTAATTCAGTAAGAGGCAGCTTTAAATTTTATGTAACCTAGTTATTTATATAGATTATATATAGTCTAGTGTAATATGCAATCTAAAATGTGTAGATTAAGTTAAGATTTCTTTAAAATTTGCTTTTAGTGGAATAAGATTTGCGGAATTTAATTTTCTCTACATTTCTGTAATCAGGCACGAATTAGCCAGGAAAAAGCCTGAAATATATTTATGCAAATTTAAGGATTTTATTTTATACAGAGCACGACAGCAAATTAATTAAGCTCCAAAAGCTAATGGAAGAAAATATGCCCTCTAACTAATTGGAAGTGAATTCTTGAAGGTTTTCCTATGCTACAATTAACTTTATTGACTTCCAGGTAATAAAATCATTGTCCATGTGTTACTCAGCTAAAATGTCATACTGGCAGTCTACGTCCGATGTCAGTAAATGTCATTCTCAGATAATAGAAGAACGCTTGATGGAAGCTGAACTGATTGTGTTCCCATAGAATGTACTCACGAATTTTGGCTGTTCCTTTAACAAGACAATTGTAATTTTTGATGGACTAATGCTTAAGATATTCAAAACCAATAATACTTTAAAACTTAGTATTTATTTTCCTTGCTAAATATCTTGATGCTCTACGCTACATTTCCCACTTAATATCTTTCGTTCCAATACGTATAGAGGAATATTAATATTTAATTATTTTTCTACTAATTATAATTCACAAAGTAAAACCTTCAGCTACAATGTAAATTAAATTATTTGAGAAAAAAGTAATACCTTATGATTACATCTGAGACTTTTTTAAAGAGCATTGGAAACGCCAAATAAATGCCTATAATTATAATAGGGAAACGTCTAAAAACACTTTGAGTATTATGTATCAACAAGTATACAGTTAACGTCTACATGCAAATATAATTATGAATTTACAGAATTTCCTTCTAAAATTACGAAGTAGGAAAGGAAACAATTTGTAGTACTATTTAGGATATATGGAAAGAAATGAAAGAATCCAAAAATAATGCATTTGCTCTATGTAAGCAAAAATATTAAATGTTTCCGTCAATTTGAAACAAAAGTTTCAAAATTTCTATAATTTCATGGTGAAATTTTGTATTGAAAAGATAAAAAAAAAACACTATTGTTTTGTTACATTTTTTGTTATACTTTATGTGATACATAATTCGTAAAATTGAATTGTTGAGCACTAATATGATTTGTGTTCAAATAAGTCGAAAAACAGTATCTATACTGTAAATGAAAATGGGATGAAAAGTGTAAAAGGGAATACTTTATATCCTGTTATAGATTAAAACTGTACTTTGCGTTTTCCTTTGCGTTTTTTTTTGCGTCCCGGGCAATTAATTATTTTGATATCAATTCACATAATTAATGTTATTTTCAGAAAGAACATTGTTGATGATTAAAATTGTAACACTAGGAAGGCGAACGTCAACATCACATGTGTAAACTTCTGGGCTCTTTTCGAAAATTTGGCCGGTGTCGTGTTCAGATGGTAAAAATAATCACTGCAATATTCAGTCCAGATAATTTATTTTTATCTTAATAAAAGGTGTACGCAACAAAATAATTAGATTAAAGAATTTAGTTGGATTGAAAACACAACATTTGCCATTTCTTTCTCCCGCTTGCTTTCTTCACCGACCACGTGTTTCGGCTTCTGGTTTAATCTTTTCCCCGTCTGGTTTAGGCTCCTATCGTCCAGTCTCGTCTAGTTTGTGTGGTTGACAGCCGTTGATCTTTTAGCATATGGGCTGCAAGCAGCCCTCAATCTCATGTCTGACAGTCTGTGATGGGGAAGCGACGAAAGTTGTGTTTTCCATTCTGCGAGATGCTTCATGGTCATCCTCTATATATAACGGACCCACTGCCAGATACTCACATAAATGTTCGACCCGTTGTCAGATCTCTCATATATGATTAACATGTTGCCAGGTGCGGATGCTAGATGCGTGCAACATAGAAGGAAGAAGAGTTAGGATATGTATAAGATAAGTATTTCAGTGCAATTAGATGACACAGAAGGTAGAAATGACATCCGAAAAATTGTGCTGCGGATTTCTTATACGGAAAGCGCTTTGTAAGATCGTAGTTTCGTGAATCGCATTTTTCAGAATATCGTGTTATGCTTAGAATAAGAAGAAATGCTTACCAGCAAGTGTAAGAATTTGACTGAGACAGGATCGTTTCCTACCGAGAGTGTAGATTATCGTCTCGTGATATGGCCCTTCGCACTGGTCGAAATTCAACCACTGTTGTGAATATGGAATCAATAGCACGGCTGAAGATCATACTGAACCCCATGCAGGATTTCTACGCACTCTCTTGACTAACACTTCAGAGGACAGACATATTGTGAGGTAGGCCGTACAAAACTGTAAACGTCATTACGGGCCATATGGAAAAGGGCATGTTTGTAGCCCATTCAGTATCCGCTTGTACGGTGCGACGACGTCAGCAGCAACGCGGACTGTCAGAATGGCGGACATTGCTTCGGCTTCCTTGACAATGCAGCATAGAGAGAAACAGTGATTCTGGTGAGCCAAGTGACAAAGCTGGCTACGAGAACAATGACGTCTTTTCAGACGAGTCCCGTTTCTGCTTGCAGTACTCTGATTTCCATTTACGTATATAGAGGTGTCAAGAAGACAGCTCGTCTTTTGCTTGTATTCAGTATCAGCATAGGGACTTTGCACCTGGTGTGATTGTTTGAGCAGCCATTAGATAAACGATACGCATATCTATAGTTCGGATCGATGATAATTGGAAAACAGATCGGTACATTTCTAAAATCTGAAGTCCAGTGGTTGTGCTCTATCGTAGAGATCTGCCAAACGTCCTCTACCAACAAGATAATGTAAGACCATATATTTCATGTCATGTTTTGACTTTCTTCAATACAAAGAGTATTAGATTGCTACCCTGAAGTTCATGGTCTCCAGATCTGTCACCCATTGAAAACATCTGGTCTTGGTTTGCTGAGAGACTTGGCTCAACACCCGTCTCTAGCTAATAATTTGCGAAAGCATGGCATAGAATTCAAGAAGAAAAGAATGAGATGCCCATTTCAGTTATCCAAGCCCGGTCGACTAAATGCCTACCATGCCTAACCGTGTTGGGCCGTTTTAGCTGCCAGGAATGGCAGCTGTTTTTACTAATTTTGCACTCCTGAAAGCCCTCAAACTACTTGTATACAAAGTGTATCTAAGCTCTTAGGCAAAATTTTAAGAGGTGATGGTACGTATCAAGACGAACAATATTAAATAGAAAACTTAGGGTCTCAAACGTGTTCCGAAGGAAATAGGCGTCATCAAAGTTTAGGGACAGAAATTTCAAATGATTATAAAAACGGAAATCCTATCTCCTTCGGAAGACGTTTGGGATCCTAAGTTTCCTATTTAATATTGTTTGTCTTGATGCGTACCATCACCCCTTAAAATTTTGCCCAAGAGTTTAGATACACCCTGTATTTAATTGTTTTGTCTTCATGCCATACTGTTTTCGTGAAATAAATATCTTTTTTATATTTACTCTCCGTCATGGTATTACAATTTTAATGGCCATTATTTATTAGATGTTAAAACTTTTAAAGGAGTCGCCTTTTTTTCCAATCTATTGAACTTAATCTATTTCTGCTTCATAACTCATAGTTAAATATGATTTTGAAGAAAAATATATTTCTTCACGTATTGATAGCAGTAAAATCAATAAATGCTAAAATTTCATGGAGCTTACAAAAATATCTTTCTTTCCAATACTATTGCTATTATTAAAAAAATAAAAATCGCGATAAAACAAAACAAAAAAAAATCTTTTAAAGAAACAGTAAACATACGTGCATTCACATTTTAACAAATATATGTTTCTTTCTCAATGCTATAATTAACATTTCTGAATCGCAATGCGAAAACGCTAAAATATACCGCTTTTAGACAAAGATGAAGAATATGTAGTTTTTCCAACTCTTGAGTTACTCTAAAAGTTTATTTTCACGGAAATGTTACTAATATTACCCTTAGTACAAGGCGTGGCCGAAACCTAAATCCCGTTTCGTTCTTACGCAACCGCAATGGTAGCTTTGCAGTTCAAAACTTGCACTTTCGTGTTTCTCGTTGATTGTCAGTCTAGTGAAACCGTTATAGCCAGATTGTGTTGTTTTTAAAGTATTAGTGAGCATTCACAAAATGTTTAAAACGAGTGCCGATCACACCGACAGTGAAGTACGTTCTTTAATCCGCTTTTTGAACGCAAGAACTACACGAGTCACAATAATAATAAACAAAAAAAAAAAATAGAAAAAAATAAATAAGTATACAAAATGGACTCACACATCCTCTACGAAGTTTGTTTAGATACAAGTGTCTATTCATTAAAACTAAAACTTTTATTTATATATAGTAACTTTATTTTGCAACTCTTTTTAAACTTTTATTTTAATAAAAGAATATCAAAACGTTTTATCTTTATTTATATACTTCCTACTAAGTTACGAATATTCTATTGTTTACTGTCTCGGGTTCCAACAGATAATGTTAGTTAACACAAGTCTTGTTTGATTGATTATTAACGTCGCACTGTTTAGCTACACGAGGGTTTTTGGCGACGGACCACGTAATTTTGAACCATGGTCAAGTGACGTGGACGACACCTGAGCTGGCATCCCCCTCTCCTAACTACCACACCAACGGGAGGACGTTTCAGCTCTCGACATATTTAACGTGCATCGCTGCCCTACACGGAGGGTCTTTAGTGGTACTGGGCTCGAACTCGTGACAAGGCAAGCCACGGTCCGATACCTGCACCACTCGGCTACCGCGGCCACAACACAAGTCTTGCAAAACTAAATAATTTTCTAATGGAAAATGTATCTTTTTGCATTTGTTGAAAAAGATTTATTATGAAAGAGATGAAACACAACATATCAACACATATTAACAGATTCGATGTTAAAATCTAAATTTAAACAAGAACAGCTTCTAAATTTTAGGTTACAAATTCCTGCAAAATGCATAGGATTTCTCACACAGCTATTAGCATTTTAATGCCTTTCAGAACATTGTGTTTCAGCGAAATATATTTCTCAACGAAAGTGGCTACAAAAACAAAAAATAGAAACAAAATCAACTCAGAATATTAATGCGATTGCGTTTAATCTCAATAGACCTAGACTGACAATCTGTGTGAAAAAAAAGCTAGAACATATCCCAGTTGCCAAACATAATGCAAGGATAGGTGACATTTGGATCACAAATTAATATTATTAATGAGTTACATTAAAAATTTAAATTATAATTTTTTAATAAAGAGTGTATATAATTCTTTCTTTAATTGTCTTTGCATAAAGTGCCTATAACATATTGATCTACTTTAAATATTAATTTGAGATATATATTCTTCGAAGTATGTGTATGGAATAGGGTTCCATGAAAATACTTTCTATTTCTAGGGGTTCCACGAAAGCACCTTCAAGTTCTAAGGGTTTCGTGAGTTGAAAAAGATTGAAGACCACTGGTTTGAGGGTTAATATAATTTTTAAAAAAAACTAATAAACACGCTTTTATAGTGAATTGATCTAAAAAGTAAAAAAATAATTCTTAATATAAGAATAAAATGATTAACGAGAAAATTAAACATTGGGGTAAAAGCGAGGGGTGTCTATATTAATTGTTATAATTTCTTACTAGTTCTATTCCGAAATGCTGAGTTAGTGTAAAAATGTAGTACAAAGCACACTCCACGCTTTTACCATAATGAAATTAATTTTCTCGTTAATCATTTTATTCTTACATTAAGAATTATTTTGTTTACTTTTTAGTTCAATTCACTATAAAAGTGTGTTTTTTAGTTTTTTTTAAACTATTATTTATTTTCGGTTTTTTGTTAAATAAAAGCCTGTTTTTTTTTTAGTTTTTAAAACTATCATTTATTCTTTGTTGAATTTATCTAACTAATAAAAGTGTGTAAGAAGAAATATTAAATGCCAATCGTATCACACATCACTTCTATAAACGTATTGCATTACAAAATAAAAAGAGATTTAGCAGTTAAAACATAAATTTATCACCTTTTATGTATTGCTATAATGTTAATTCGTATCATCACTTCTAAACGTATTGCTTTATAAAAGCAAAAAATATTTAGCAGTTTGAGCATAATTTTTTTTCACATGCTTGTGTCTTTTTTTTATTTCCATTTTCAGAAAAACTAGATTTATATTATGGTGAGAAACTGCTAACACACCCACCCTCTCTCTCCTGCATTGCATAAAGAACACTTTTTTTGTTTGTTTTATTTGTATTAATAACAAGCGTTTTCATTTTTAGGGTTGCACCTTTTCAACGTGTAGGGTCTTTTAATCACAATATCCGGAATTAGTCACCAAATTTGGAAATGAAGTATGGAATTAGTCGTCAAATCTCGAAATTCTTATGTTTGAGGGTCCTGATCAGGACAATGGAACAAAATTATGAAATTATTGTGTTGCTATCAACCCTTGACAAGTGTGCAAAATTTTGAATAAATCTGACGTTTTAAAGTGGGTAAAAATCGAGTCCAAAGATTCCATTACATACAAGTGAAACTTATAAAAGCGTGTTAAAAAGGGTATCGACAAGTTGGTTTCTCGACATGAAAAAGGCCTTAATAGTGATAATAACTATGTAGAAAATAGTTTCCGTCATGTTCTTTCATGAAAAAATAAATTTCCTGTGAAAACAAATTCTTATACGAATTTTTCCAACATAGCACTTAGTTTCGACACGCCTCGTATAACTAAGAAATGTCATTAGTAACACTGGTGCGTTTAAGTAATTTATTTTATCAAAAGGAGAAATGGGAAATAGATTTATTGTTTACTTATTTGTGTCGTACTTCAGTGATTATCAAAGTTTCAATATTCACGACTCAATATTTATAATCACAATTTTCATCGTCCTTCCCTCATACAATAAAAATGTATTGAATTCAATAATACTATACTTTGATGCTAAAACTACGATACGACTATAACCTCTTAAGTTCCACTAGCGTATATAAGTGTCTCGCTCTTTCAAAACATTAATTTCCCCGGACGTACATATACGTATTTCCGAAGTACGATATTGTCTGTGCAATGCTATCCATAAAATTATATCGAAGGCTTTGGAATGCAGTAAAAGGACCTGGACAATGTTTGCGAAGGCTTTACTTATTTAAGATTAGTTGCTTTTTTAGTCCTTCCCCCCAATACATCACATACGCGCGCCTACGTGAAAAACGGTTGGCATTGGAACGCGAATCGCAAAACTTCTAATCAGCAGTTAAGGGATTAATTATTAACCATACAAAAATTATCAAGATAAGTGTTAATTTTTGTATAAAATTTTTTATATATGATCCTGGGTCACTGGTAATTATTAAACTTGTCCTTATCCTAATACTTTTAAATTAATGATCAAATTCAATGTGTAGCACTGGTGCATTTATACATGTAATATACCTGCGTAAATGTGCATTTTATTTTTTATTATGTCAGAATGTTTTGTTTGTTTTCTCTTTCAGTAAATTAACAGTTTTTTTTAATTCTTTTGCCTTCGACTTTTCAATATGCTTGCGACCTCCTCGTAGAGTTTTCACGCCCTCAAGGGGGAATTGCCCCACAGTTTGAGAATCGCTGCCGTACTTTGAAATAACACGGGGATGCTGGCGACAGATCTCGTGACTTTAAACATCGGTCAAGTGAGGTTAACCCTCCAAGCGGTCCGCACGTAAAATTCCGCCATTCCAGGGATGCTTTTTCTGCCTTCAAGCAAGATTCCCAAAAGCGGCCGAGACGCATTCTTAAAAATACGGCTCAACCGCTTTTAAGAACCCCACTTGAAAGCAAAAAATATGTGCGGTGCATTTTTGAAGCATCTCCAGAATGGCAAGACTTTAAGTGCAGACCGCTTAGAGGGTTAAAATGGCACGACATTCTTCAGATTTCTTTAACAATATGTGTACCTTGACACATTAATGGGGACCAGCCCGCTAAACAATTTCTTGTTAGTGGCACCAGGACGCAAACTCATGATTCAACAGGAATAATGCCGACTACGAGTTCGTAACCACTCTTACAAGGCCATCACAACCGATAGAAAACTAATGTTATGAAAAAAAATACTTGAATTAATTAAGTTATTTATCCAGTATCACATGTAAGTAATTAACATATTGTATTTAAAATCGTGTTTCTTATAAAATTATTGAATTAATGAGAAAAATTATATTCTCCCTTTTTTTCTTCATCATAAGCATTAAAACTAATATTATCAGTGACCTATTAAAAACTTCTAGCTGTTATATATTCTATGATATAATCTTAATTCCATTCAATACTAGTTTAAGGATATTCAAGAAGAAAGCAGATATTCTAATACATATTTGCATGGTGTCACATAAATCATTCAATAAAGAAAACAAACTTAATTCATATGCATCGAATCATTGTCACTCTTCAAAAGTAAGAATATTCAAAAACTTCCCATTGTAGTTAAATCGATCTAAAAATTCATGAGATCTTTAAACTGCCGAACGTATGAATTTATTTTCCCCTTTTGCATAACCTCTGTGGGATTATGAATGACTTTTAAAAGATTGAATCTTTTCTGAGAGCAATATATTCTTTAGCAACATATTCGAAGTTTTTAAAATGAGATTTTTTGAATAAAGAATTCCCATGTCTAGTTTCAAAATGATACAAAAGTAATTTAAATCTTAAAAATTATTATATCGGAAGAAGTACAGTTGCAATATAAATGCTCATTATCGGCTGGTTTGGTGTTGGTTAGGTACTGGCCTTACACGGCCAAGTCGGTGGATTTTCACGATGTAGAAAATCGACAGCCTCCATGTCGTAATAATTAAGCGACACGTTAAAGGTTCTAAGAGTGCTTGTTTGTCTTGGGTGTTTTCTATCAAAATAAACCCCAAGAACAATTTTTCATCATCAGAGCTCAAATGCCTACCTCTGGGGAGAAAGCAGGGAGTCAAAATTACACTTTTCTACTGGCATATACCTATGGTGGTCACTACAAAGTGATACCAGCTCCCGTAGAATGTACTAGGTCTGCAATAATAAAATACCAAACCACAGCTCTATTTAAAACAAGTAATATAAAAAAAATTAAGTCAATTCCTATATAAGATCAACAAAGAAAATTTTTATTTTAGCTACTTTTTTATTAAATAGTTACAATTAATATAAATATGTATATACATATGACAGAATCACAACATTAAGTGGTCATTAATTTTTATTCATTATCATTAAAGTATCGCATTGTTATCCAAAACAATCGTGTATATAAATTTCATTTCAACTGAATGCTTAAAAACGTGAGAAAAGAGCATTTTCAAGTTTTGACACAAGTCGCTAAAAGGGTCGCTGAGTCGCCAAAAATGATACCAACGTGGTTGTATTTGTAATTCTTTAGATAATTAGTTTTAATCAATTAACTTTTATTAATTATTTTTATATTATTGCATTGTTATCCAAAATAAGCATGTATATGCAATTTCAGCTCAATTGAGAGCTTTAAAATGTATTTTATTAACAATTGAAAATTCCACCTAGATAAATAAGTAAATATATATAGAGATTTTGAGCTAATAGTGTGTGGTGTGTAGGAATTGAAAAAGAAAAGAAATACCCCCCAAAAAATGGGGTTTCAAAAGAGAATGACTATGTATAGATTTTAAAATCGTCATCAGAACTGACTGATAGCCCAGTGGTGTTAAATGGTATGAGTTCAAATCCTGATGATACGGTGTACAGGAACTGATGTTTGTCGATGCTGCAAATCTTCACGTTGATGTGGAAGCTGGAAGAATGAGTTGATAGCTCAATGCCTCACATGGCTGAGGTCGGTCACCAATGGTCCAACTGTAGATTTATAACGGAACATTATTAAAAATCAAATTAGCTTACTTCTTTTTCAATTCCTACTATTAACTCTCACACTCTCTATATATTTATTTGTTTATTTATTTATTTCTCTTGGTGGAATTTTCAATCGTTAATAAAATACATTTTAAAGCGCTCAATTGAGCTGAAATTTTATATACATGATCATTTTGGATGACAATGCAATAATTTAATTATAATTAATAAAAATTAATTGATTAAAACTAATTATTTAAAGAATTAAAAATGCAGCTACGTTGGCATCATTTTTGGCGACTTGTGTCAAAACATTAAAAGGTTTTTTTCTCACGTTTTAAAGCTTTCAATTGGACTGAAATTTTATATACACGATGGTTTTGGATGACAATACGATACTTTAATGATAATTAATAGAAATTAATTACCACTTAATGCTGTGATTCTGTCATACGTATATACATATTTATATTAATTGTAACTATTTAATAAAAAGTAGCTAAAATAAAAATTTTCTTTGTTGATCTAAATAGGAATTGACTTAATTTTTTTCTTGTATATTACTTATCATTATTTGAAATCGTTTAATGATTTAACAGACATTATGTTAATTCAAACAATATTATACATTGTATTTCTAAATAAGTCAAGATCAGGGATTTCCTTGTCATCATTTTAAGTAATTTTGTTTTCAAATTATTTATGGTACATAATGCATATTTCTACATTCAAAATGATAATTTATTTTTACATTCACAACTTCAAGAATTTACAACTTCATTTCCTTTTTATTTCAGATGCCTCTTTAATGCATATGATGCATAATATAATACATGCTGGTTTTATGTAAGACATCTCTGTGCTTTTATAGGTCAAAAGTGTAAAATTAAACTCGGAAACACAAAAAGAGGGTTTTCTTTATTTTTCATTACATATAATTTTTATCATACATAAACCACAAAACCACTAAACACCTCAACTCGTTTCTTAATAAAGTAATCAATAACGTGATAGAAATATTAAGCCTTTCATTCTCATCTCCCCTCAATAATTAATTTATTATATTTTCGAAGGACTGAAATTTAACTCCAAAATAAATTACCTGCTGAAGTTAAGGCAATGGAGTATACGTGTAGACGTTTACGCCACATTTAAAATTTGGCTACGAGCCAAAATGTTAGTTTACTAGGACATTATGACTTATCATTTTTACCTTCGTTCTAAGTAGTAGCGCCAAAGATGCTTTCTTGTCAAAGATGATTTAAAATAGGATTCGTTCCAATGGGTAAGTGGATGATTTTGTTAACACGGTCATAAAATTTCCAGAGGAAAAATAAATCAGTTATTCATGCGACCATTTGGATTGTGGTTTTAGTTGAATATCAGGTTTAATGCTCCAGCTTTTAAAATGCATGGTTCGATAAAACATAAATATTTTTTATTGGGAAATGCGTTTTAATGATTGTGGTTTGTCTGAAGTGTTAATAATAGCGCAATTGATTTAAGCATATTTCGATTGCATTTATTCAATTAATTCTCTTCTATAGAGAATTACGACTAACATCTATTAAAATTCATTACAATTTCTTTTTATGGAGTTATTTGAGGTACAAAAACTTAACATAAAATCGATCAAAGTTTGAGGAATTTCTATTTTTCGAATTAAATAAATTTTTCGACCGCACAATAGTTGCTTTTTAATATATTTACAGTTTAATTGTATATATTATGAGGAATTTGAATTATTACTCTTAAAAATAGATGAACATCTTTAAGACAATTTTAAAAAAAATTAAAATCTGTATAAATGTATGACCTCAAAGCCTTCTTAATTGGTTAAATATTATACTGAACTGTACTAATTTTTTATTTAAATTATTATTCAGTTCCTAAATGTAAATATAATAAAGTTATTAAAAAGTGGTTCAAAAATTGGCAAATGGATATACTTAAATGGCTTTCACCTAAAAAATGTTTGATTTTAATGGAGTAATCATTTTTCTGAATTATGCATTGATACATTATCGATAAGAAGCATTTATAAAATTTGTAAAAAAAAAAATTGAAATTGTAGCTAAAATTTTATCCTGTTACAGAAAGCGTACTTCGATAGAGAAGGTAGACTTTCTGTCTATATTGCTATAAGAACATGCGATATAGACAAAAATTGGATTATATTTATAAAGAAACTAGTTCAACTTAGATTGAAAGGTTAGAAAACGGAAGAGAGGGAATACCGAAAAATAGCAAAAATTTAGGATGAAAAGTATATATTTTGATAGAGAGAAAGAAAAATAAAAGGCTACATTTGCAGAAATTTGTTCTCTTAAGTATATGTACTTATTAAAAGTTTTTGGGGAATTTTTTTTTGTAATGTCAACTATTTAAGGGATAAACATGTATCTACAACTCACATATGTATTAAGCTTCACAACTAAAATATTTATTATTTGATGAAACATAATTGTCATGAGACGGGAAGGGATATCCTCTGTCCGTATAACGGCGGTTCATGCTTCATTGTACAAGTTCTAAAACTGGAATTTACATTGTGACGTTTGAAATAAATAAGGGTAGCGTGATATTTATTAAATTAAATATTTAATTTATTTATGCCACAGCTAATAATTACAGTATATACATTGAATTCAATAAAAATAGTGTTTAGATCATTAGAGTTCAAATTCTGTTGTTTGTGAGTGAGGAGGTTGCATCCATTCTCAGTGAAGTTTTCAAAGCGTCTCCTCTCTCTGCTCTCTCTAGGGTCTTCGGGATGATAGCGGTCAGCCTCCTTATCCTCGAGTTACATCCGGTTAGTGGGCGAAGTAGGTGGATTCTTCGTGGTGTCAAAGCAGGGGCGTAGCTACCAACCTATCAATGATATGAGGCCCCCAGGCCACAGGGGCCCCAACATGTGTAACTACAGTCCCACTAACAGGGGGCCCCAACATGTGTAACTACAGTCCCACTAACAGGGGGCTCCGACATCTAAAATAGGGCCCCGTAGGAATTTTGATACAGAGTCCCCACAGAGCTAGCTACGACACTGAGTCAAAGGTTGTCGAGGTGATGCCCAAGGCAAGATCACACAATATTTTAAGAATGCAGGTGTTTATTGAACGTGGTGATCACACACACACACACACATCCACAAAAAGAAGCAGCTACAGCTGTGTGACGGGAAACGTTATAACATGTATTATGTAGTTCTACTTTTCAATATATTGTAAGCAAGAAAAAAATAAATTTCAAGTTTCCATCTCCACATTTTAATTTGTAACCATAATGTTGAGTCAGACTTCTTGCCTTTATATTATATTATTGTTCTTGTGTGTGAGATAAATTTATAAATTTTATTACATCATCGCCAATAACTTATATATATATATATATATATATATATATATATATATATATATATATGGTATAAATAATATAAATCTATTCCATCCAAAATTCTGAAACTTCAGAGAATTTTTAACCGCAGGACTTTTTTTTCTAACAGCTAAAATAGTTTGACGTTCCATTTTCTGAAAAACTAACAAGAAATATTTTTCTTTAAATTCGTTATTTATGTTAACATTTTTCTAATTCCCGTTTACAGTAATCATTGAATTCCATCTCTGGCAATTTGGAGGTTGAATTTTCACGCTGAGTTATAACAACGCAGAAATTTGTAAATTATTATATATAATGTAAAGATATGTTCATATTTTGTCAATGGGTATCTGTGGCAATTGAAAGTTGCGGATATAAATCAAATTATCTCTTATTTAAGAAATTTTAAACATTAGGAGAGTTAATTCAGCATCCTTTCTGCTCAAGGGTCCAACGTAAAAGAGCGAGTTTGATCTTTTTATACATTCTAAAACAAGGAAAAACAGGGAAAGATGTAATACAAAAAATATAATTACATGTTCAAATGAAGGAAAATGTTATTACTTTTAGAAATTGTGTGTTTTTGAGAAAAGTTTCAATCACGCAGTACTACAAGTATAATAAACTATTAAAATATTCTTATTTTAGGAATTACTAATAAATCTGTCAAAACATTTAAGGTCTAATCCTTTTAACGAAGAGTAACGAATAATTCTGTCAGAATATAGGTTTTAATCCTTCAAACCGAAATGAAAAGATTCTTGGGTTTCGAAATAGGGTAATAGTAATTATGATTTAAGAAAATATATATAAGATTAGAATTTATATAAAGTAAATTTTCAGCTAAGTTACTAAACACACACAGATACTTGTATGCATCCAAGAATCATTAAAAGTGAAACCTAAATGAATTGAAATAATTGTAACCATACCTAACATATTAATTAAAATACATCGCTTAAAACATTTCACAACTATTTACGATTTCGTGATTTAAGAATTTACCATAAATTCCTAATAATGTTCTTCAATGTAGTAAAAATAAGTTTGTAATCCTTCTGATTCGTTACTTCTTAAAATGAAATATCCATTTTATTTTCTAGTGTTAATAATGAAAAATTTGGATATTTTTTTATACGGAGAGAACTTTTATGTTTGCTCAACATTTTGACATTCAATTTGTAAATGGCTTACCATCAAGTAGCATTACATTCAAAGAAATATCTATTACGCACGATAATTGTTATCAAATAATTTTCTATCCCTTTGATCCTGGAGTTTACAAGATATCCATTAGTTTTTAAATAAAATACCGCTAAACTGGAGCAGTAGTAAGCTAACAACAATATATCTCACCCAAAGCTGCCACATTGTCAAATATAATTGTGACTTGATACAAACACAGCATCTGCACCAAGGTTGACCAATTGGCATGCTGCTACTAAAGAACATTATTAGACAAAATGTTCAAGAACATTCGAACTATATCTGGTGCTTGTACTTCTTAAGCTGTTTTTATTTTTATGTTATAAATTTAATTCGAAGTGGTGGTCCGAAGTTCTAATCTAAATAATATGAAGTGCTGCTACCACAGAATACGCACACGTAATAATAGAAAAAATATTTTTTTTTATTTCATTAATATAGTAACCTCCTTCTTAATTTGTGTATTAAAATAAAAAGAATATTTATATACGATACTTTGTTTCCCTTTATTTTTTTATTTTTTTTTTAAGTTTCAAGAATATGTACGGAATATTTCATTTACAGTTATGAAATAATTTTCTCAGTTATCTTTCGAAATAATTTTATGGAAAATTTTTAAACAAAACAAGCACAAAATAATCTGCAATAAGAAATAAAATAATATCAAGCAATAAGTTAACATGTTTAGGCCAATTTTCCTCTCAGAGTATTTCATTAAATTATTATATAAGATATAAACAAATAAATTTCAAAAAGAAAAAATAAATATAATAATTAAATTAAATACATTATATTCGAATAAATTTTAAATAAAAAAAATTAAAAAAATAATATCAATAATATTTCAAAGACATTTGCAAATGCTTACTTTACTTTTTAAAATTTGACAATTTTTCAATTAATTATTCCTTAGCATTTCTTCTCTCTTATATAACAATTAATTAACTTTTATTATTTATCTGAAATATGCGGAAACAGCAATATTAATCGTAAAAAATTACAATATCAAACGAAAAATTTGTAGAAATTATATTAACCTAACATTTTATTCTCAAAGAAAAAATTTGTACTCGACACACATTTCTCTAGAATTTCGAATTTAGAACAGAAGAGGGATTTTTTTTCAAAGAACATTTTTAATTAGGTGTGGCTTTATGAGTAGCTCATTAAAAATTAACATAGATTTAAACTTATTAAACAAAACCAAATAAAATAGTTTAAAATATTTTACTTGAAATAATTTTAACGCTTAATAATAAATTGTATGAATAATTTTCCTGAAAAAGACGTTTTACTTTCCTTTTTTCAAAGAATTTTTTTCTAATCTTGGAAATTAGTTAACAATTATGCTTGCATTTTTAAAAAAAACCAAACAAAACTTTAGAACAAGAAGAAAACAGAAATCCCTGTTATTTCGAAATAACAATTATTCATATGTTATAAAAAAAGATATAATTTAATGATTTTAAAACAAACATGTTTTAAAAAAAGAAATAAGATGTGATGCATTTAGAAGTTCCAAAATGGTCAAACTTACAGAAAACTTCCTTCGTTAAAAAAAACACATAAATTTATTTTCTGGGTGATTCTAAAACCTTGGGACAAACTTTGAAGAGTGGCAAAGATAATTTAAAAAAGATCTATAGGAAAGTATCGGCACAGAATTGACATATTTATTTGTTCTAAAACAACATTGAAAAGTATTTCTTCGTAGCAATGTTTATATGAATTGCTCAATATTATACACACAAGCAGTAATATATGTTCTGCATTCACAATGTTGCCCTCTGGGTTAGACTTGCCTCCCAATTTATCCTGGGATCATTCTTCTTTAAAGCAGTTCCTCTCAAACTTTCAATGCATGCGACCCAATTTTCAGTCATAATTTTCTTCGCGCCCGCTCCCCCTATAAACAATAACAATGCAATTGAATTCAATAATAATGTACTTTGACGTAAATCTACAATACGAATTTAATTACAAACTGTGCAATGTATCAAGCTAACTATTAAATTTCTTATATCATTTTATGTATGACAAGCCCATGGGGTCACTGATAATTGTTAAACTTGTTTATAACTTGGCATTGTTAAATTAATTATCAAATACAGTGTGTAGTACTGATACATGTATAAGTGTATTATGTCAGTGTATAAATACGCATTTTATTTTTTATTATGACAGAATGTGTTTTGTTTCCTTTCAGTAAATTAATAACATTTTTAAATAATCTTTTATTTTCGACATTTCGATATGCTCGCGCCCCCCTTGTTGGTTTATTATGCCCCCTAAGTGGGGTGCACCCCACAGTTGGAGGAACGTTGCCTTAAAGCATGAGGGCACCGGTCCTGTAAAACATGCTTTCTAGCGGTCTTCACTTTTCACGGCATTCTCAAAAACTTTTCTTACTTCAACTTCAGCAGAGACAATGCTTTTCGTCTCTTACACATAACTGCAAGATGCATGCAAGATAAGCAAGATGTCTCTTACACATAAGGCTTTGTTTGCCGAGGATTTACGGCAATTTATTATTGATAATTGGGTTATTCGCTGTCCGTTTCCCATTCTATGCCAGTCCTGTTCTTTCTATTTCACTTCATGTGATTCTTGTTTATAAGGTCATTTAAAGAACGATGTATAGGAGGGTGGCTGTTGTAATATTTGGCAGTCTTGAAATCTTCATTAAACTACCGATGCTCTTACTCAAAGTAGAGTTTGAAACTGGATCAACTATTTTGTTAATTTTTTTGGAAACAAGCCTTTGTGAAATAATTTTAAATGTATAGATGTATTAAAATAGAGGGGCCGGCAAGCCACGTGGAGCTCATTGCAATGACGTTGATAGCTCTTCGAACTTCTGCCTTTACGTATTATTAAAACAAGTTACTTTTAGAAAACCATTTTATTTGTTTCTCCTTTTCCTTTATTTTTATCTACTGAAAAAATTCACTTATATTTACGTATACATTTAATCATTTGACCGGTTTGAGACAGTCACTTTTGCATTAAATTATTTTTTATTAACCCTATCGCTTCGTAGTTATTTTATCAAAGTGGGTTCAAAAATTGACTACTTTTTACTTGATTTAATATGTAATTTCAAATCTACATATTAAATCTCACTTTAGAGTTGTAATATGCAAAAACATTTTGCAAAAGAGTATTTATTTTAAAATATAAAACCAGATCATAAAAATATGATCATAAAAACATAAATGTAAACATAAACAGGAGCAGTACGGGTTGAGGCAGCTAAACAGTCGCAAAAAAAATTCATACCCTTTGGAAATTGAGGGTTGCGCAAATTTTGCTACATATACGTTTCCCGCGGAAATCGCGGGATGTGCAGGTAGAGGGTTAACAAAATTCGATGGGAATCAGTGTAAACATTAGAACAAATAATTGTAATTTTACATGGAAATGATAATGGTTACGTAATCGGCATATAAACTTCCTAACTAAATGCAAGAATATTATGAGTTATAATGAAGTAAAATAATAAAAGCAAATTAAAAATAATGAAATGATTGATGAAGTCATTTTACTAATTAATTACTAATTTCCACTTATGTTAAATAACGAATTAACTTAAAGCCAGTATTTAAAGTATATAACATTCAAAATATATATCAAACAAATCTCAGTTTCATTTCTTCGAAATATATCTTCCGTTTTATTTAAAACAACAACAACAACAAAAAGTTCTGAAAGAAATAAATTGTCACATAAACTGTCTTCTTTTAGCTCTGGATTTGGGGTTTTATCCATTTCAAAGACCCTCTAGGCCACTAGATTTCGAGAAATGGTAAAAGAGATTTTCTTAATGTGATTCTTAACTATTTTCTGTACTAAAGCACGGAAGGGCTTTTGATGTCAACTTTATAGATTCTGCTAAACTCCCTGAGAAAGATGAACTCATTATCTACATTAGAATCTTTATTTACAGTGTTAGTGCTAAACATTCTTGATCAGAAGATTCTGAAAGATAATCTCATAAGCAGTTTTCGTAACGTTTATTTTTCTCCGCTTTATCTCATTGAAGTACGTTTATAGCATCTTTTTTTAAGTGAATACTTTCCCAAACCTTTGTTGCTAGGAATATAAAGACTTAATAAAGTTCAGATGCTTGTTGCTTTCTTCGAAATATTTATGTAAAACAGATAAATATATCAAAACAAAATTTTTCCTTTGTTTTGCGTGAAATAAAATGATATGGGTATGAGTATTTTACAAAAGTTTAAATGCTAAATATTCATGCGTTTCTCAAACTGTGGGGTGCCCCCTCTAGGGGGCGTGAAAACCCCCCGGGGGGGGGGGGGCGAAGAAAATTGAAAAGACAAAAAATTAATTATTAATTTACTGAAATGAAGCAAACAAAATGCATTCTGAACAATAAAAAGTTACAAAATACTTATGTTATAACTTAAATTATTTATTACTTGAAAGTAACAAATACAAAATTTAATACTTGTATTGATAATTTATACAGTTTATGATTAAGATCTTTTTGTATCTTTAGCGTTAAAGAGAGAGAGAGAGTACATTATTATAACATTCAATACATTGTCGCTGTATGGGGGCGATAAAAATTCTGATTGTAAACTGGGTCACTAATATTGAGAGTTTGAGAAGGACTCGGTTATGATATTATTTATCAAAAAGATAAAATTTTAATTTCTGTTCAAAGGCAAAATTACAGCAAAACTTTATGAACATGGTACACAACATTCATCTGTAATCAGTTCTAATTATCAAGCCTAAAAATAAATATAACATTTTTTTTTATATTTAATATTGAAATATATATAATTTTATACATTACACATTTAATTATAATTTCGAATTTGGTGAAAATTATCAGTATTGTTTTTATGTTTACTTTGAATGTTTCATTAGAAAATGAGAAGTCCAAAAGTCTTCAGTGTTTATAAAATTATATTTCTTCGTAATTAATTATTTTATTAAGTTTCAAATACTTACAAAACCATAATAGTCATAAAAAAAAATCAGAATTTTTTTTGTTTAAAGAATGTCATCTCTGATTGTTGGTAACTTTAAAGATTTCACTTTTATCTTAAGAAAAGTTTAAGAAAATCAAATGAAACTAAAACTAATAATGAATATAGAACAGCACATCATATACATTATTATATTTTATCAATAATGTTGAGTTAAAACGGTTAATTAAAAATATGTAAAATGGTAATCCTATTTTATATAAAAATACTAGGTTTAGAATAAAAATTATGATTCTAATAACTAAAATATACAATTTAGTTCATTTTAATTTTTGTGTTCCATTTAACTTGCTACTGAAAATCTATAAGCTTTTCCTCTACAGAAAATTTACCATAAACTTATTAAAAAATATCAACTGCGATATCCATATATAGTATTTAAAATAAATTAAAGTAGTGTAAGTTTATCATTAGTCAAAAAAAAAAAAAATTTTTTTTTTTGAAAAATGGTTGTAATAATATGTTGTTGTTTCTAGTGCCACCTGATCGGCAAAGGTCACAGATCAAGGTCCACTAAATTCATAATGGTAAAGAGCTAAGTGACGCCTGTCATTAGCCGTAGCTTTGAGCACCATACAGGCGACAGAACGATTTAGCTCGGTTTCGCCCCAAATTTGAGGGAGAACACCCTGGGGGTGGTCATTGGCCTCCCATCTATCATCCCCTTCCTTCAACGTCACGAGAGGACTTGCGGCTCGACGGCTATTTAAAGTACCCCCCATGCCACGAAGGCACTATACATTTACAAACATCCATGTCTTTTCCGGGATTCGAACTCAGGCCCAACGGCACATCGGTCAACATCACTAACCACTACATAGGATGCCTGGCGTTTTGTTGTAATAATATGCAATAAGTAATCGTAATTCAAAGGTGTATAAGAAAGCTCTGTCTATATCGGTCTGATCATACATAGAGGCCAAGGTAATGGACTCGTGGCAGGCCTGTCATGAGCTGGAGCTTAGTGCAACTGAAGATCCTTCGTGCAGGAGAGCGATGGACATTAAATCTGTCGAGACCTCAAATGTTCTCCCGTGGTGTGGTGTGGTAGTAAGGAGAGGGGGTGCAAGCTCAGATGTCATCCTCGTCACTTGAACCTGTCGTCAAAAGCCCTCGCGTAGCTTAACAGTGCGACGTTAATATTCACTTACTTACTCACGAGACTTATATCATTTTTGACTTAGATGTAACGTATAAATTTATATATTACAAGATGCCTTTTTTATATATATATTCTGTAAATTACTCAGATTATTGTCATTTTTTTAAACCAAAAATTCTTTTGAACATTAAATTCCATCCTTTCCGTCTTGAAGTTCCTTCTTTCAAGAAAGCAAGTAATATAAAAAAAATTTTAAAAAAATAAGTCAATTTCTACTTAGATCAACAAAGAAAAAATTTTATTTTAGTTATTTTTTATTAAATAACTACAATTAATGTAAATATGTATATACATATGACATAATCACAACATTAAGTGGTCATTAATTTTTATTAAATATCATTAAAGTATCGTATTGTCATCCAAAACAATCGTGTATATAAAATTCCAGTTCAACTGAATGCTTTAAAACGTGAGGGGAAAAAAAAACCTTTTCAAGTTTTGACACAAGTCACCAAAAATGATGCAAACGTGGCTGTATTTGTAATTCGTTAAATAATTAGTTTTAATCAATTATTTTTTATTAATCATAATTAAATTACTGTATTGTCATCCAAAATAATCATGTATATAAAATTTCAACTCAATTGAGCGATTTAAAATGTATTTTTTTAACGATTGAAAATTCCACCAAGATAAATAAATAAATATATAGAGAGTGTGACCTATTAGTGTGTGTGTGTGTGTGTAAAAATTTAAAAAGAATTAAGTCCCTTGGATTAAATACATGTTAAGATTTAAAACATTTGTAAATATTTTTATTTCAACTTCAAAATACACAAATAAACTTTAAATATTTTTGTTTCTAAGATGGTTAATCATGCAATGAACATAGATCAACAAATCATATTCATTAAAATGATTTATATGACTGCAAGCAAATATTTACCATATATGTACTTTGGAATATATTACTTTCCTGTGCATTATAATATTTATATAGAATGAAATGAAAACTGTCTCGAAGGATATAGTCTGGAAGCTGAGCCCGTTTTTGAAATTGATTCGACCCTGGCTACGACTATCATAAAACAGTTATATGTTTGCCTATTACGTCCAAGCACTCACAAAACATATTTCTAAAATGGGCATAAAACGCTTTTTTCATTTATTCCTCAAATGGTGCAAAGGAAAAGAAATTGATTAATTCACTTTTATGTTTTCTATGCTCAGATTTGTGTATTTCCTTAGCACTTTTTAGAAGTTATTTGGGACAAACATAAAAACTAAATATACGACAGATTGGTAAAAGTAAATATCGATTTACTTATGGATATTTTGATTAAATGAATTTTATTTATTGAGGTGAAATATACTGAAGCAATCACAATCAACCTTTTATTCTATTGAAAAGATTTTTGAGGAGTTGGTACAGCCATTGCAGTGTTTATTTTTTTTAATATCACATTTACTAGTTTTTATCATTTTAAACTCAAATAAAAGAGAATTAAAAATTAAACGAATTCTTTTAGCAGTTACGTTATTAGCCTTAAATTTAGTTGTAAGCTAAAGTATTTGTAGCAACATTTTTTCTGCTTTATTTTATTTAAATATATTTAATAATTAATTTACTAACCAGCAAAAACGTATCATGTATAATTAGTAAAATGAATTTGAGTCAGTAACTGCAATACTTTACACTCTCTCGATTATAGGTGTCAGTGCGTTACAAGATTTTTCTTATACATAGGTGTATATTTCTGGCATATTTATAAACATAAAATTGAACTATAGTTATTATAAATACAATAACATAAATTTCATTATTATTTTTAAGAAAAAATCCACCATTTTGACATAACCAATATTATTGTTAACAAAGCTTCCATATAAAGTAAGAAAAATACTGTTATACATAATAATTCGTAAAGTATACAAGAATGTAACTGGTAAAAATGGTATTGAATTTATAAATTAACAATTCAGTTATGGCAGATTATTAAAATATAGCAAAATACAATAAGTTTAGAGACATAAAGGTTTTGGTTAATGATGAAGGACCCCTTTTAACAACTTAACCAAATTAAAAAGTCAAATTTTGAAGAATATAGATATATTTATAACCATATTTGCCATTAATACAGAGTTATTTCTTGAAACTTAATGATTTCATATTCGGTAGTCTCTATGAATTAATAAGATTAAACTATAAAACTGAATATGAAACTAATAAAGATTAATTTAAAGCAAAGAATATTGAGAAAAAAGTTATGTAATAGTGAACGCCAATTCAATATTATTGGTTAAACAGAATGACTTATTTTTTTTAATTGTCTGCTTTTATATTTGTTTGTCATGTAAATTGGAAATTTTAATTTCATTTTGAAGTACATCGTTTGTCTTTTATATAACATTGCAAGGGAAATAAAAAATTAGATTCAGTTTTAGATTTAATAAAGTTAGTGTTCTCTTATTATTCCTTAAAAAATTTATTTATTCTAGCATTTTAACAGTACATGCCAAACAGATATTTATAAAGTACCAAAAAGTATGCAAAGTATGCGTTTTATTTTAATAAAATGCAAGTCAAATATTTGCAAGGTAGCACTGTGTTCATAAAAAAAAATTAGAAATAAGTAATTCTATCTCACTACAATTTGTACAAAATTAGAATTGAATACTGAAGATATTAAATTTCCTCGTACTTTTTCTTATTTCAGATTTTATTCAAGATGTATATATCACCTATATATTACAAATCGAGTTAAGTTTCACAAGATTAAGGAGGTTTCACAGGACAATATAAGCAATAGAAATAACTATAATATTAAAAATGGTAAATATAATAAATCCCTGCAAGAAAAGAAAATTTATCTCATTTCAAGTTACGATTTCGCGAAAACCTTTATAATTCTATATTGATATTGGATATTTTAATAAAGTTCTCAATGAAATATAAGAAAAATATAACCTAAATAAATTAAGGCATTTGACTACGTTCGGAACTGTGATTTTAAAAAAGCGCATAAATGGGAAAATTTCAAGATATTTAGTGTCACTTAAATTAGAATGCATGTATAAAATTGTTTTAAGGACATTTGGACAAAAAAAAAATTATTTAAGTACAATATTTTCGCAAAAAATTAACTTAGAATAATCTTTTTTTCAAAATGTTCTCCTTTTATACAAGATGCTTCAAATAATAATATTTTGTGTGTGTGCTTATATAAAGTAAAGACTTCTCCAGAGAGTCTGAACTAGGTTTTTGAAAAATTCACATTATTTTCAGAGTTACCACCAATTGAAATATATATCGGCGTTTTTTTCTTAAAGATTCTCCCCTCTGTTATAGTAAAACATGGATAAACCCACTTCTAAGTTATATATTTCAAAAATTCTAGTTGAGCCTTTGTAGAGGGGTCTGAGCTATATAGAGGCAAAGTATTATTATAATAGAAGTATTTTTCGCTAAAGGAGAATATTTTGAAAATGGGTCATTCTATGTTCATTTTTTGTCAAAATATAGTACTTAAATAAATTTTTATTGTAATACTATTCTTAAAACAATTTTATATACACTTTCTAATCTAAGTGACACTAAAAATCATAAATATTACCCATTTATACTTTCTTTTGCAAAATCAAGGTTCTCAACGTAGTCGGAAACCTTAATAAGCATTGAAAATTTCTTTAATACAGACATTATGTTTCTTTTACAAGAGAGCCATATTAAATAGAATGGTATTCATTCTAAGAATATTCCTCAAAAGTACACTAGTGAGCAAAAGGTTAGAAAATATTTATTTTTTCTTTTACGAACTAGAAAAAATCTATTTTTGTCTCATATGCTGAAGTATTTACGACTTAATACCTTTTTTGCAAAAGTAATGATTTAAGAACCAGTTTTATGTTTTACTCGTATTATTTTAAATTAATTGAGACCAATAGAGACACAAATGCAAGTGATTTTTAAATATGAAACTAAAAGTAAAAAAGCCCCGCCCCCTCGCAGAAGAGGAAGACCTCTTGTAAAAGATAATTCTTTCAGTTTAACCTTATTAAAATTCTAAAATGGTTAAGTGTCTATTAACCTCGTACTATAAGGCATCATGAGGATCATGGACA
>BMAV01001893.1:38480-69822 GCA_019973955.1 Trichonephila inaurata madagascariensis
AGATACGAGTAGATTGCGAAATACTGATACAAGGAAATGGCTTATTATAAATCATATCGTTATTAAAAATAAAATGACCAAGAAAAAATAGCTTTCTGTGCTTGTTTTTAAGATGTATGGAAAGATTTTTCATAGAACTTTAAATTTATTTTCAAGTTACTGATAGAAAAATAAAAACATTTAAAAATATTATAAATTTTTCAATAAGTAAAGTTCGCATCACACCATACAAACAACGGAAATAATTTAGGAGAATATTCTACAAGTTCGAGATTACTTTCATCTGAGTTGTAACAGTTATGTTGCAACCTTTTATACTTATATCTTATCGCAAGTTCTGCTAAATAGTCAGGGTTCAACGCCCCCCCCCCCCATCTCAGCACGGCATCGCCCAGCACAGGGGTGGCGAACCTTTATTTATCAACGTGCCATTTTTTCTAAAGAAGTGCTTAATGAGGCATAGACGTGCCATCAAATCATTTTGACTTGCAATAAGTCGTTAAAACTAGTTATTTACTACGAAAAAAATACATTTTATACTGTATAGTTGTACATGTTTTAGTTTTATACATGTAATTCAAATTAAACTAACACTAGTGTGACTTCTGTTGTCGCAGATTGGATGATAAATAATTTATATTAAGAATGTAAGATGTTGCTTTAAATATAATGCATGTTGAATTGGAGTCCTAAAAATGTTAAAAAAAAATGGTTCCTAAGTGATCCCAAGTGGTTCCTAAGTGATCCCAAGTGGTTCCTAAAAAATTAATTATTTTTGCTCTAGTTCACTTTTTTGACAAGTGGATTTGTGATTTGCTTCAAAATGCCATTTTGCAGATGATGTTCTGCATACCACTGTTCCAGAACATAAAACACACACCGCTTTGTCACTAATGCCAAGTTTCTAGATTCACCAACTTTGAAATTCTTTTTGTTACACTTACTATCTAGCTCTTTTTGTACTATTGCTAAATTATCCATTTAAATAACAGTTAAAAATCGCAAATAAAGCACAAATAAACTTTAAACAACATTAGTTTCAACGAAATTAACTATGTTATGCGCAGACAAATGTTACATCATAATCAACAATAGTCCACGACGAAACTAGGGCAGGACAATAACAAACGAGTATGCTCCTGGCCGCATTTGTTCGTAATTCTTCATAGTGAACCTTGTTATTTTGAAATAAAATGGAAACCATTTTGATTGCTGACGTGCCCAAAATATTGTGTCGCGTGCCACTGGTTCGCCATTTCTGGCCTAGCCCATTGGTAATTACGCCACTGATGTTGTGGAAATTTTAAGAGTCAGACTGTTGACGATAATAGCAGCTGCATTATTGCGAGGCCCATCGCAGCTTGATGTGATAAAAATGAGTTGCAGTGGTTATGTCAGCCAGTCTAGAGTCCAGAATTTAGCCCTATAGCATAGAGCACTTACAAGATGAGTTGGAACGTCGATTGAAGAGGTACTACCACCATTCCAAGTCAATAAATAAATCGGTATGTCTTCTTCAAGTCGAATAGAAAAAAACTACCACTGCCGTTGTTCAACCAATAATAGAAAATGTGCATGACAGGCTCGCTCCGGTAATTACCGCTTATGAAGGATACCCCAAGTAGTGTTTGTAAGAAAATAAACTTTTTTCTTTTCTATCTCATGTGTACAATGACCTTTTGGTATATGGTATAAATGCAAACACATTAATGCATATTTATCATTTTTGTGCATGCACTTTATAAAATTATTTCTATATATGTGTACACAAATTATACATAAAACTATATTTTGCTTTCTTCATATCTGCTATGAGTTATTTTACTTATAACAAATAATTATTTTTACAATACCTGATTTGTGATTAGTGCTAATTGAGGGATTAGTTAATTTCTAATTTCATGTTTTTTATGCAGATATTTATCTGTACCATTTTATTTGCTGCAAGAGAAATATTTTTAGAAGGAACATGTCTATATAGTTTTTTATTTTTTTTTGAGATGTTACGACACATAAAAACAGAAACATGTAGGCGCTATAATAGGAACTAAAATTGTCCTAAAATTTATTTTAGAACTCTTGTGAGGATATTTATGTTGATATAATTTATGAAATTTATAATAATTATCTTCAGTTGATATTTTTGCATAATACACTCATGGATAAAAAAAAAAAAAAAAAGCGCACCAAGAAATAATTGCAGGATTGTAACGAAACTTGGCAAGCAGGTACATGTCAGGGAGATATACAAATGATTAGAAATGCAGCGAGATTGCGCATTACGTATAGCTGGTAGAGGGCGCTTAACGTCGTTCTCCTTGGAGTATAAAACAGGTAACCAAAGCTTATTTGAGTGTGCTGAATCATTTACAAAGAAAGAGCTGAGGTAGATATGCCATTACGCCGTTTTCGAAAACAATATGAACAGCTGTCGCAGTTTAAGGGGGAGAATCATTAGCGCGTGATGGAAGATGGGTGGTCAGCTAGGCAAGTAGCTTATCAATTAGGTCGATCTGATTGTGTTGTGAGGAGGCGCTGGGACCAGTGGATTCGAGAGATGCCATTTATACAAAGACCAGGCTCAGGACGCCCTCAACAGACCAGTCGTCGAGAATACCGCCACATCGTAAGAAATGCACGCGTACAGCCAACTACTTCATCGGATGCCATCCAGGGATAGATAACACCTTAACAAAGGGCCTCTGTGTCTTCTCAAACCATACGAAGGTGCCTGGCTGAAGGACATTTGGGATCGCGGTGCCCATTACGTGTGATGCCCTTGAAGTCCACTCATCGACACCTCTGTTTGGAGTGGTGCCGCGCACGAGGTAACTGCACTGCTGCGGAATGGAACCAGGTCGTCTTTAGCGGCGAATCCAGATTGAATATCAGTGTGTTCGTGTGTGCAGACCTCGTGGAGAAAAGCCTCAATTCTGCCTTTGCTTTACAGCGACACACAGCTCCCACAGCTGGTGTGATGGCATGGGGTGCCATTGTCTACAATACACGGTCACTCCTAGTATTGATCCGTGGCACCGTGACAACACAGTAATATGTCCATGTCATCCTGCAACCACATGTGTTGCCACTCATGACACGGCTTCCAGGAGCCATTTTTCAACGAAAATACTCGACCTCACATGGCAAGGGTGTTACAAGACTGCTTCCGCACTGTTACTACCATTCCTTGGCCTGCCCTATCCCCAGATTTGTCTCCAATAAAGCATATCTGAGTTCATTTGGGGCGGCGAGTAGGCCATCTCACGAGTTTGAACGAATTAGAGGTAAGGTTACAGCAAATATGGAACGAAATGTCTCAAGACAGCATACAGAACTTGTATGCCTCAATGCCCGATTGTATCGCATCGTGCGCTCGCGTTTTAGAGGTGTTCAACAGGGTATTAAATCCTCCGTTCTTTTGTCTTTTTCTCTGAAATAAATGATCCTTTTTGTTTGGTTTTCTAATCATCTACTTATATCAAAGTAAAGTCTACGTATGTAAAATTTCGTTTCATTTTGACGACTCCTTCTTGGTGCAATTATTCTTTTTTTTTCCATGAGTGTATTTAAACGTCTAACAAAGCGTGAGGAAATGACACGTGATTTCGATAATATGAAAATAAATCGATATTAGGGACTTTGAGAAACAAATGTATAATAAATTACATCATTTAATTTATTTTAAAGCTTCAAAACGTATTTCTACAATTGTTTTAATATTAAGCAAGGGGGAGGGAACAGTGAAAACCTAATTATGGCATTTTTCTTAGCGCCTTGCAAATAGAATAGAAATGGATTTTAATTTTAACTGAATGAATACGGAAGAGAGAGTATGATAGGGGAAAAAAGAGAAATCGTATACTTAAAAATAGCAGAATTAATGCTGAGTTGCTTATAGTGCAGGGTTAAAATAATAGACCTTTTTTATGGGGATATATATATATATATATGAAAGAAATTTGTATAATATATCAAATACTATATATATATATATATATAGTATACCTAAAATCCCTTGCCACGCTCTAACTTTGGAACGGCTACTACTATTTTCATAAAAGCGGTGTCTGATTATAGTAGAGTAGTAATGCGCTACAGAATAAAGTATCTACTGCGTCACCTGGTGGTAAACTGCGGAGTTAGCATTCCTATATCAAAGTCGGTGTGATATAGAGGAAAAAAATTATTTACCTAGTTATAGAGCATCACCGATGAAGTACTAAAACGGTTAAAACGAGAATTTGTTTTTGCTTGATTTCCTACACCGTTAAGTAATAACTAGTTATAAATTTACTCTTATTTGAGATGTTCAAACTTCTCCGTCAGTTGCAATGCTCATTTGGATTGAATTCTCGTTTGAATGTCACATTGCACTCGTTAGAACATATGCCGTGATAGGTTGGCACACACGTCCTTTAAGGTCGTGCGATGTTTGTGAAGACGCATACGCCAACAAAAAAGATATGTCCACTGGAAATAGATTTGTGGAATTAAATATACTGAACGTGGAGGTCAATTTTCTCCTCCTGCCTTGACAATTATTTAACCAGCTCGACGGCGTGCCTGCTCGCAAGACATCTCCAGTGAAGCAGAACCTAGTCAAAAAATTCGGTTGCCAAATAATTGGGTATGGCAGTATCAAAGTTAGGCCTCCTTGTTCGCCTGGTCTGACTCCACAGGTTTTTTACCCGTGAAGATCCTATGCTCTTTCGTGGGCAACGTGACAATCAAATGAAAATCCAAATGTGTATTGCAATCAACAGTGAGAAGTTTGAACATCTCATGTATAACTAATTGTTTTTTCTTTCTCAGGTCGTTCTTCTTATTTCAAGGAAATTACGAAAACGCAAATATTTTTTTAACCGTTCTATTCTTTGCATTAATGTCACCAACGTGTCTTTTCGTACTCAATCGATGATGCTCTACAGCTTTGTAAATCATTTCTTTCCTTTATCTTGTACCGCGTTTTCGACATGACTACTATACCTAAACAACACTTTTATGAATATAGCAGCAGTCGTTTCGAAGTCAAAAGGGTGGCAAGGGACTTAAGTGAGCATACTATCTAATGTAATATCACATAAGGTGCTTATTCTACTTAATGAATTTTAAATACAATATTTCATTCAGAAATATTTTAAATAATTCAGAAATACGCACGAATCACTTTTTCAATAATAAAAGTTTTCATTTTTTACTTATTAAATTTCTCGAATAAAATATTTTATACCTTTCAGGAAAGATGAATTGTACAGAAAATTGATTAAGTTGAAATTTAGGTACAAAACATTTTTCATTACACAATGTAAAAAATGCATATTAAATTTCGTAGGTCTCATAAATTTATATTACTCTATTTCAAGATATATATTTAATCTTAAATCTTAAGAATATATTGCTCCTTTCTTTCACATTCCTTCGAACTGTAGGTATATTTGGAACATAAATTTGAATGCGAAATATTTAATTATATTTCTCTTGATGAAAAATATCAAGCGAATCAATATCTTTAGGCAATGATTTGAAGTTTTGAAGCTTTTAATTATTCTTTAATATAAAAAAATTTAATTTTGTGAGCTAATCTTTAAAATTCATCTCAATTCTTATCTTTATTCCTTAGTTTAACTTTTCTTTTATTTACTCCTTTAATCAAAATATAGAATATTTATGAATTGTGATTCAAAGCAATAATTTAATTATTTCATTTTTTAGAATTATTTTTTATCGATTTATGAATCAAAATATATAAATCGATTTACATATTGAAAAATGTTTCATGTTAGAAATTATTTCTTATTTAAAATCAGTTTTTTTGTATCTGAGTCTTTCAGAAAAACATGGTAAATACTGAAAATGTCTATATATTTTTTTCAAAGTATTTTTATATGTATATTCTTAATAAACATTTAAAACTGGAAATAATGTCATGATTCATATTTGTGAATATCCAAAATACCTGAACCTGAAACACTTTTTTTTTATAAAGCATGATGTTTTAAGGTATCCAACTACGTTCGGAACCGTGATTTTGCAAAAGCTTGTAAATGGATTATATTTATGATATTTAGTGTCACTTAGATTAGAATACATGCATAAAATTGTTTTAAGGACATTATGACAAAAAAATTTATTTAAATACAATATTTTGACAAAAAATTAACTTAGAATAACCTTTTTTCCAAATGTTCTCCTTTTGTGAACAATGCTTCTATTGTATTAATATTTTGCCTGTATATAGCTCAGACCTCTGTACAGAGGCTCAACAAGAATTTTTGAAACGCATAACTTGGAAGTCGGTTTATCTATGATATACGAAAACAGAAAGATTAAATTTTAAGAAAATACGCCAATAATTATTTCAAATGGTTGTAACTCTGACAATAATTTGAATTTTTCAAAAATCATAGTTGAGCCTCTGTACAGAGGTAATACAATAGAAGTAATAGTAATAGTAATAGTAATACAATAGAAGTAATACAATAGTAATAATAATAGTAATACAATAGAAGCATTTTTTACAAAAGGATAACATTTGGAAAAAAGGTTATTCTAAGTTAATTTTTTGCAAAAATATTGTATTTAAATAATGTTTTTTGTCATAATGTCCTTAAAACAATTTTATACATGTATTATAATTTAAGTGACACTAAATATCATGAAAATTATACATTTTTGCGCTTTTTTAAAATCTTGGTTCCGAACGTAGTCGGGTACCTTTTAATGCATTGACAACATTTGTGAAAGCGGTTCACGATCTAACTTAAGAGGCAATTCGTATTTTCGTCAGAAGAGTTCTTTATACAATTTAGTGTCTAAATACTGTATGAGTTTACTGTAAAATTAGTTTGAACACTAAATTTTTCACCAAGATAAAACCCATGTGTGTATGCATAATACATTTAATTTAAAATAAGCTACGTACATTTTGATTTGAATTCTTTATTATTTCTTTAGTTTATACTCGTACTTTCATATTATATAACGTTACATGGTCTTAAATAACCTATAAGACTGCATAATCTACTGCATGTATTTCATTCGGATTATGTCGACATATTGTAAATATATTTTATAATACTGTTTTGAGATATCAGTTCATTAATTTTTCTTATAAAAATTTCGTTTTTTTAATGTACACAAGACATTTGATTAATTTTGTCCCTCACATTAATACATATCTAATAATTTTCAGTAAAATGCACACAATTATTACTTATAATAATGTATTAGTATAATTTTCCATGAGATTTTAAAATAACTATTAAAAATTTATAAAAATTATAAATATTTAATTTTATAATTTTTTTTAATGAAAAAGGGTTTGACTGAAAATAAATTTAGTTTAGTAAAAGAATCCATAAGAAAACTTTATTTTTGTACATAATTCGATTCATTATTTTTGTTCTTGTTACACTGTAACGTAAAACTAGAAGTCAAAAATAAATGATTTTTTTAATAAGATGCACATCAGTAGATTTGATGAGTTTTCACAGAAAAAAAAATTATAACATCACAAGAGTTCAATGTTCGTTCAGGATACACTGCTGCATATAACGAATCAATCAATAGAATAATAGTCTACATCTGTCTACTCCTTATTCAAGGTGTTATTCGTCTTAGTATTGATCTATAGAGTTGATGGATTTTCCCCTTCAAAATCTTTTTGTTAAGTTGTTTTCTCCAATATTTAAATTGAATCTGCAAGTTGTTCTAGTCTAGCTGCCAAAAAAAGTGCTTAATAAGTATGGAATGCAATTAATGAAAGTTATTGCAGAGTAAGATTAAGCGTTAATCTTTTGAAGTGCAAGCTCGCAGTGCAAGAAATGAAAAACAACTCAGTAGGAGTGCATAATATCGCATGTATAACGCTGTGTTGAAAAGGTCTCACAGAAGTGTTTCAATTATTGGAATCTGATCCTTAGGTATTTCTTTCACCTTGGATTAACTCTACATCTAGCCCAGGTCTGGCATCTCTTGTCCTCCCTCCCTCCAGAACCATTATTGCTGGCGGTGGATCATTTCAGAACTCAACTGGAAGCATGAATATATCGTAATATTTGTCTCGCTTCTTCAGATATATATTATATTAATTATGAAATCATAGGGTATATATATATATTGTTTACTCTTTATTCGCACATGAGTTTACGTTTTTTGTTGCGTAAGCAAATTCTAGTTATTGAATTTTAGTGAATCATTCAGCCCATTTCCTTTTTTTACTGTTTTATTAGACGAGTTATTCGATATAAAATGCTACTGTACCAATAATCTAATGAATAGGCACCCTTACACTCTAAGTTCCAATCTACGGTCAGGTTATTATTCCAAAGGGTAATGACCTAACCTGGTGTGTCTGGGTACTAGTATCCAATACCCACTAGCACTAGTATTAGCATACACAGTATCCAGAGTGTCTGGGAATGTGCTCGATGGATCCAGACACTCTGAAGTCAGTAACCTTAAAAAACACGTAATACTCAATGGTGTGGACTTATAAGATGTCATCGGTGTTATGGAGAACTGTGAGTTCTGATCATATTATATGAATGACGTGTAAATGGCCCTCTAGGTCACAGGTACCTTAAAAATCTGGTTGTTGGATATTGATGAAATGTTCTGTAAAATTATTTTTGACTATCCATCGATACCCATTACCTTAATTTGACCATTATCTTCTTAACACTGTTGTTCAATTATGTTTTAATCATTCCTACATATAATCGGATTATGGCATTACTCCAAATGTCAGAAATTTATTATAAAAAACTTTAAACCGCAAGACGATCAAAAGTAATAAAAGTATTTACTTCCCAATACGGATTCAAAATAAAAAAATTTCCTTGTTAAGTTTCAAGAACAGGATTGTAAAAAAATCAGTAAACAACTATGTCGCAACTCGAAAGTTGCAGGTGTAGTTTGAGACACCAAAGAAGCAGAAATTTTTATAAAAATAATTACTTTTTATTTATTGCTGATTCACATATAACTAATTCAAGTTTCATAACCGTAGGAGCAATCCTAATTGCAGGGTGCGACAAAAAAAACTCCGGACAAACAATTTTATATATAACTTTATAAAACATTAAAAAATTAACAAAATAAACACAAATAATAATAGGAGTACACTAGCACTAATAAATAAATTTAATTGGTTTAAAGTGACGGCCGTTTGCAGCAATGCAGAGGCGCAGATGGTTGCAGAAATTTTCAACAATGAACCTCAAGTCTTTTACCTTTAATATAACCCATTCCCACATAACTGATTGCTTTAGAGAGTCTAAAGTTTTGTGTGGTTTAGTGCAGGCCTTGGACTCTAAAATGGACCATACACTGTAATCCAAGGGATTGAAAACCGGCGAGTAGGAGGTCATTCTTCAAATGATATCATGTCTGGAAAATTCACCTTACACCACTCTTATGCCTTTCTGGCGTTGCAAACTGATGCAGAGTCTTGTTGAAGTGTCCAATTTGCATTTCCAAAAACCTTTTGGTCCCACGGAAGTGCATCATCTTCAATAATGTCCCTCCGGTACACTTTTTGATTGATTTTAACGCCCTCTTCCACAAAAACCAAAGGTGTTTTGCCACTTGCATAAATTCCGCCACAGACCATGACCGATTTTGGATTTTGGCGATGTTCAACAATTGCTGAGGTGCTTGGAGTGTCCACACACCAGTTTCTATTGTTTTGGGAGTTATGAACTTGTTGAACCGTAAAGAGCTTCTCATCAGTGAAAAGAAATTTCTCCCAACGCTGACTTGCGGTCCGTCTCAAAAGTTTTCGGCTTCTTCGGAGCCGTACGAGTTTTTTTTTTTTCAGTGAGAAGCTGAACTTTTCACAACTTGTAAGGCTTCAGACCGTGCTCCGTTTTTGCTATTCGCCTCACCGATCTGATTCCCATGTCACGAGCGATCTTTCTTATGGAAACTCTTGGATTTCTCTGGACTCATTTTTCGATGGCCTTACGATTCCTTGAAGTGTTTACAGTGCTTTTTGGTCCACTTCCTGGACGTCAACTTTCATCGCTAAGCTCTTTGAAACGGCAGTTTGCATCAGACACTGTTTGCCGAGGTACATTCAGCAAACGCATTGTCGTTTTCCTTGCTGAAACAACTCTAAAATAGCAGACCGTTTGCTCGACATTATCAAAAGCACATCAATCAAAGTAAAAACTAAGAAATATGTTTAAAAATATTTTATAATTTAAGTGCTAGATAAAGAAACATGAAAACACCAATTAAAAGGAAATTCGTTAACTATTCCAGGAGGCAAGAAATTTGTCCGAGTTTGCCGTACTCTGTAGTTTCCTAATCTAAGCATATAAGATTTTCAAATAGACACTTATCTCTTGATCTAATTGTAGATCACGCGTCAGACCTTTCTTAAGCAGCTACAGTCCTCCTCAAATCTGCTTCTCTATTATTTTCACTTTTCTGAACGGCAGTCTTACTTTAATGATAGCGTGAGGAGTAACGACTCACTACTAACGATTAACAACTAACTCCAACAATTCCATTTTCAGGGTTTAAGTAGCATTTGCATTAGCATAAAGGTAAGTTATGTCTACGGAAGGTGGTTATAAACTAAAACCAGAGTTAAAGAAA
Source organism: Trichonephila inaurata madagascariensis (assembly GCA_019973955.1). Lineage (NCBI taxonomy): Eukaryota > Metazoa > Arthropoda > Arachnida > Araneae > Nephilidae > Trichonephila > Trichonephila inaurata. Next base: position 49,086 of record BMAV01001893.1, read on the forward strand.
CATTTCTCCAAGAAGATTAGTTGAAGGACGGCAGATAGAACCCACCCGTCACACCTATACCTCTTCATAAATACATCCTTCGATAAAAACACAAACACGTTGCACGTAGAGAGAGAGAGAATATATATATATATATATATATATGTAAAACTTATAGTGGTGCATAATTTGTTGTGGCGAGGGGACGATTACTGTAACAATGAAAGGATAGGGCGAGGTCGTTGGAAGGGATTACTGTAGTACGTGGCGAGTGGATGATATTATTGTAGTATTGACGAGGCAGTCTTGTAAGTTAATCCAGTTTATTAAACATTTAACATAGAGCGTTTCAACATCACATGAAGCAGACATAATGGCACAGAACAAGGAACAAACACACAACGCGCTGCAGCGGGCTACATGATAAGAGACAAAAGGGAGAAGAGAGCAGGATGTCCAAAGACATCGGTATTTATACCCAGCGGGACATCACATGATTTAGGAGGTGGATGTGGATGTAGTTTCAAAATTCCCCGGTAGGCGGGTAGCTAAGTAAAATAATTACACTGGACCATAAATAATTCAAGAGCTATTAAAATTTGAATTACCTTAGAATTATTACATATATCTATATACAATACATATATATATATAAATATATGTAATATATTGAAGTAGTGCTAGCCTTTGTATGTGATTATCAATGTTTATTTAGTAATGACGTCTTCAGAATAGCTTTACCTCCTTTATTATGGGCACACATCAGCAGATTAAAGCACAATTAAGTTACATTTTAAAACATTGAATAGACAGCGGCATTTTGGAGGACACAACACAAAGACAAATAAGCTGCAAGTATTTACAATCTTACGTGATGGTGGCAAGCAGAGAAAGAGCGCGATTACATCAGATTTTATGTTTATATACCAACAGTGCACAAGCGCGTGACTATTACGTAATAGTAGCTCTGATTGGCTAGAATGCGCGGGATACGGTTTCGGTTTAGCCGATTACGATTAAGATTATGATGTTTATTTTTAAACCTAAGAATTAAAGATTATTTATAGATCATTAAAAAGAGTTAATTAAAAGTATGTTAGAGGGAATTATTACACACACACATATATATATATACTCTCTCTCTCTCTCTATATATATATAGATATGTGTGTGTATGCATATATTAATTTAATACTTTGCACATAGATGATTCGTTGTTTTTGATACTGTGATCCTAAAAAGTTAAATCGACTATGATATAAAACACACACACACAAAAAAAAATGGAAACTGGGTGTATAGGAAAGTAACTCCTATATAACAGTTGCAAAGGTTTCACCAATCCTTTTTCTTTCGTTCTATGCTTTGCTCTCCACACATCATCAATCGATTCATTGAACTTCTTATACAGGAAAGCCTAAATCAAGAGTAAAGTCGGTAACTTCCCGCTCCCGAAGCGAATTCAATGGGAAAATATGCAGACACTTATGCCATATTTTATAGCTTTGCGGTGAACCTAAATATTAGTTTACGCTGACATCATGAGTTATTTTTGCCTTCCCTATAAGTGGAAGTGCTGAGAGAAGCATATTTGTCAAAAATGATTTAAATATGATTTGTCCCAATGGGTATGCAGATGATTTCTTTGGTTTAGTTCAGTGATTCTCAACTGATTTTCTCTTGTGGTACATTTTTAATCATTTTAAAAATTGGTGGCGCATAAACAATAAAATAAGCTTAATAGAATTTTACTTATGTGTAATACACTTTGTAAAATAGTTTTTGATAATAACTTTCAATGTTAAATAAAATATGTATTAAAACGATAGCAAAATGTTTATTGAGTAATTAATTATAAGAATGCATTTAATGCGAAATTTGAGTTAGATGATTTTTGAAACTTTATCTTATATTCGGTAATAAAAATGATAATTCCACTCTCATTTCGTCATCAACAGTTAAAAATCTCAATCTTTTTTAACACGCTTTTATAAGCTTCAGTAGTATGTAACGGAATATTTGAACTCGATTATTACCCACTTTAAAAGGTCAGATTAATTCGAAATTTTGCACACTTGTCAAGAACCGATGACAATACAATAATTTCATAATTTTGATCTATTTTCGTATCAGATTCATCAGGAATAACGATTTCTAGATTTGGCGAAAATTCAATGACCATTTCCAGATTAGGCGACTAATTCCAGGTCCTATTTCCAGATTTGTCGACTAAAAGATTAAGTTACATCCCTAAAAGCGAAAACGTGCGTCAGCTATTTCTTACCATAATATAAACCATTGTCTAGTTCTTCTAAAAATGGAAATAAAAAAAAAAAATTTCCACCTCAGGGATGGAAAACAATTTTTGGTCGCGGGCCAAACATTTGGTGGCCAAAACGTTTTCTAAAATTTTAAAACAATATACAAGTCTTACAATTTAAATATGTTAATGAGATTAATGAAATTGCGATTTCATTTTTAAAAGTTCCTCTTATTGAGGTTCGAAATTAGATGAACTGATAGGGTGGCAATGGGTATTCCAGATTCTAAAGAATGACGCATTTAAGATTAATTCATCAATGAATAAATGATAGCTTAAAAAACTAAAAATACATGCTTTTATTGTAGATCGCTCGAAAAAATGAAAAATAAATTATAGTTTAAGAAAACTAAAAAGCACGCTTTTATGGTTTATCGAACTAAAAAGTAAAAAAAAAATAATTCTTAAGGTATCCGACTACGTTCGGAACCATGGTTTTGCAAAAGCTTATAACTGGATAATATTTATGATATTTAGTGTCACTTAGATTATAAATTGTATATAAAATTATTTTTAGAATATTATTACAATAAAAAATTACTTAAGTACAATATTTTGACAAAAAATTAACATAGAATGACCATGTTTCAAAATATTCTCCTTTTGCAAAAAATGCTTCTATTATAATATTTTGCCTGTATATAGCTCAGAACTCTGTACAGAGGCCCAACTAGAATTTTTGAAATATATAACTTAGAAGTGGGTTTATCCATGTCTTACGACAACAGAGGGGAGAAACTTTAAGAAAAAAATGCCGATAGTTGTTTCAATTGGTTGTAACTCTGAAAATAATGTAAATTTTTCAAAACTCGTAATTCAGACTCTCTGGAGAAGGTTTTACTTTATATAAGCAAAATATTATTATTTTTGATGCATTTTTTTATAAAAGGAGAGAACATTTTGAAAAAAGTTTATTCTAATTTACTTTTTTGCCGAAATATTGTATTTAAATATGTTTTTTTTTTGTCAAAATGTGTCCTTAAAACAATTTTATACATGTATTCTAATTTAAGTGACACTAAATATCATGAAAATTATCTATTCATGTTTACGGTTCCGAACGTAGTCGGATACCTTAATATAAGAAAAAAATGGTTAAGGAGGAAATTAATGCCATTGTGGTAAAAGCGTGGGGTGCTTTATACTACAATTTTTACCCTGATTTAGCATTTCGGAATAGAACTAGTAAGAGGTTATAAGAAAATTGTGATATCGAGTTCCCCACGCTTTTGCCACAATATCAGTAACATTCTCGTTAATCATTTTATTCTTATATTAAAAATTATTTTTTTTAGTTTTTATTTAGTTCGATTAACCATAAAATCGTGTTTTTTTAGTTTTCTTAAACTATAATTTATTTCATTTTTATATTAGGTAATGCTGAAAATCCAAATTCCCACAAAAAAGATGCAAAAAGTTGTAATCATTTTTTGTGAAGTTTCTTAGGATATTATGGGATAATCACCTCTAATTTGAATCCAAAATGAATTAACTGATTCTTCTGAAAGCTCTGAAATTAAATCCTGATTATAACAGAGTGAAATTAGTTATTTTCCACATCATGAAAATTAATTCATGTACAGATATAGCCATTATCACAAATGGATTACGAACTCAATCAAATTTTTTTGTACCTAAATTTGGGAAATCATGTTAAGTCAGAGTATAACTAAGAATTTTCAAAAAATTAGGTGGCAGGCACAAGTGAAGTGGCACAATAGTTAAGAATCGCTATATATATATATATATATATATATATATATATATATATATATATATAAATTTGTTATTAAATCTTTAGAGGAAAATTAAATTATCTTATTATGCGACTTTTTTGGACTGCAGCCTTAGTTCATTACAAGCCTTAACTCTACCTCTTAAAAGTCATCAATATTTTTTATAGCTAATTGTATCCAGAAGAATGCCATTATATTTATCATTTAATAAAAATGAAAAGTATAACAGTATCAGGCGTATTTGTATCTTTATGCGATATTTTTTGCATGCAGGTTTTAAAAAGAGCAATACAGACTATATTTTCATCTCAGTAGACTTTCTCTCCTTGTGTATATATGTGTAATAATTCCCTATTTTAAATTTCTTAAGAGTTACTAAAGGAATTTTTTAAATCATATTGATCTTGTGAAAGAATTAGTTTTTTTCTTTAACCTGTCTAACGTGACATTCCATTTTAACGTTAAATTTATTTCCCCTAAAAAGTGTCATGTTGATGTATTTTATAATGAAATGATGCAGTATTGCATCAGTCACCAGATCTGACCAATCAACATGTTAAAACCTAGAAATCATATGATTAATCCCTTACTTCTCACTCCCGTCAATATCACGGGGGAAAATTTCCCTCTCTATTTCTCTTGCCCGTGATATTTCCAGGCTGGAGTGTTCAAAAATAAAGCGCTAAAAAGATTAAAACTATCTGTTTCTTATGCCCGCAATCATGTTCATTTCTCACCAGAAGGCAATACCAGATAATTACTAGAGTACTTAGATAGTTGCACAAGCAAACATATCTATATTAGCAGTATGTTTTTTTAACCTTAGCTCAATTAGTTCCGCTCTTCGTGAAAAGATGTGGATTGCGTTCTGTGATAAAAAAAAAAATTATATTTTTTAATTTTATATACGTTATGGAGTTAGTTTGGAAGTGAATCGTATTTTACTTTAAGTATAAAGAGATCTGAGAGTGATTCTAAAATAGCATTGTTTTGTAAGTTCAGTTAGTGAACCTGACAGCATTGCTGGTGGTTCTCTACTGTTACCTGTAATATATCGGCCTTTTCATCTCATACTTTAAAATTTATCTCACAAGAAAAAATTACTAATGTGTTTTTTTTTACATTGCATAGGCCGAACAAAATTCTTCTTTAATGATTAAAACATATGTTTGTTTGTTTGTTTTTTTAATTTTTTCTCTTTGCTGAAAAACCAACTTTCAGTCGTAATAACCCTAAATGTTGGCTTATCTTAAGAGATTAATTTTTTGTATTTCAAGCTAAAAATTTACTCAAAATTTAAAAATAAATATATATCTAGAACATACACTTAGTTTTACACAATTTTCTTGAATAAAAAAATAGGCACTTTTATGACCGTTTTCTTCAAAATTATGCTACCGTTAAAGGGTTAAGGACTATTTCAGCAATTTTCGGTATGAGAAGTATATAAACTGGAATCTTGGAATGGAAAAGAAGAACGGTTTTGTCCATTGAAAACTTCGTGTATTTTGTTTCTGTTTTGTGTATCATTCCTTTGCTTATATATATACTGTATCACGAAAAATCATTATATAAATGTATGTAGTAAGATGGTCGAGTAGGGGGAAATTTTACATATTTATGTATTTTTAACATGTTGAGGTTATCTATTTCCAGCTATTGAATGAAAGGGATGCAAAATTTTTATTATTCCAATTAACTTTCCAAGGAAGACATTCGAACTGTTGACAATAAACACACACACATAGCTAACGGTGATAAACACAGTCACATAAGCAGCACACGTATTGAAGACAAAGAGAAAGAGTTTTCAGAGTCCAGGCTATTTATAGAAAGCGGCAACAGGAAAAATCTTGAATCCGCGTGACTTCCTCGTACGGAGGCTATGATTGGCGAAAATATATCCTTCCTTAGATTTTGATGTTATCTTATTTTGAAAAATATAAGCTGTTTGCTCTCAAGATACGAGTACGATTAACTCCCGTCAGGCGGGCAAACAATAATTATTCACGCACGAGTTTGGATGGCAAAGACCATTACAAATTAAAATGTTATTCAGGATGAAATGAAAGGGAATTATTGCATATATATGTATGTGTGTGTGTAATAATTCCCAGTAATTTAAACTTTAAGGGGTCTCAGGGGTGTTAAATTTTTCTAGAGGTCTGAAAATATAAACAATTTTCAAACAGGTATAATTCTTTTTAATTTAAATTAAATAATTCGAATCTTTTACACATTATTTATAAAAGAATGGGGCTTCAGAAAAGTATAAAATGTTTAAAATATAATAATAATTTTAAAAATCATAAGCATTTGAAAATTCTATGATAAATATTAAGTATTTTTTGCGTTGCGCACGCTATTTTCTAAAATAGTAGCTTTAATTACTAGCTATAAGTTGAATAATAAAGTTAAATGTATTCTCATTACACTATAGCTATTTTTATATAAATAGAATAATAACTTACATATTTTAATAAATAAAAAACATACATTTTTAAAAAATATTTAAAAAATTGCAATGTTTTACAAATATTTTGAAATACAAAAGACATATAACACTAAAATTAGGCACGGCTTAAAGAGTAGGATGCATTTTATAATTCTATAAATTTTTATACAGCAGATACTACTATTTTAGAAAATAGCGTGCGCAACACAAAAAATACTTATTATTTATCATAGAATTTTCATATGCTTATGATTTTTAAAATTATGATTATATTTTAAACATTTTATATTTTTCTGAAGCCCCATTCTTTTATAAATAATGTGTACAAGATTCGAATCATTAAATTTAATTTTAAATGAATTATACCTGTTTGAAAATTGTTTATATTTTCAGACCTCTAGAAAAATTTAACACCCCTGAGACCTCTTAATAGCTGTTGAATTATTTAAGGTCCAGTCCTTCAGGACAACCGTGTAATTATTTTAATTAGCTACTCACCAACCGTGGACTTTTGAAACTACATCCATCCCCAAAGTCATATGATGTCCCACTGGCTATAAATACCGAGACCATTGGAATTCACGCCCTCTTCTCTTTTGTCCATTCATCATGTAGCCGACTGCTTCGTGATGTGTGTTCGTAGTTTTTTTGTTCTATGATGTGTCGTCCATGCTTACTGTGATTAAAATGCCTAGGTGTTTCAAGATGTGCGATAAATTGGATTTACTAATTTACAAAACTGCCTCTTCAATACTACAGTTATCGTCCACTCGCCACGACAAATCATACACCACTATAAGTTTTATTATATAGTATAATAAAATAAAATAATAAGTAAAAAAATTGTACTACCTACCAGGCCAAAAATAAAAGAAATTGAATTCTAAGAAACATAACAAGAAAATAAATTTTATACATACATATATTATATATATATATATATATATATAACAACAGCATTAAATGAATTTTTATAGTGATAAAATTTTCAGCAAGCCAACAATTAAGAATTCTTTAACGAACTAAATAATAAATTAATAATTTTTAGATGACTTAATTGTCAAAAAAAAATCAATGAACTTAAATATATTCTGACGCAGAATTGGGTGTCCTAGTTTTCTTAAAAAAGAATTGAATTATAAATTAAATTTTAAACGAAGTTTTCCCTAAATACTTTTTGTATAAACCCTAACACATCAACAAAGGTGATGACGTCTTTCTTCGAAATGTACAGCATTTTAATGGTTCAGACTTGTGTTTGAATTCAATTCCCATTTGTAAGCAAATGAAATAATTCTTTAAGTATATATAGTATTCCTATTAATGCATCTTTAAATGTAATATCATACATAACAAAAGAGTCTTCATTTTAAATGATCAAGTGAAATAAACAGCTTTTGATTCCAAAACAGAAAAAATGTTTTTTTCTTAAAGTTATCCGTGAGAAACACATTTCTGGATCAAATAATAAATGCTTAAATATTAATGCAATTTCTGTTCTGAATGAATTTCTGTTCTGAATGAATTTCTGTTCAATTTATGTTATGTTTTGTGCATTTTGTGATTAGTTCAAAAAATACAAAAGAGGACCTTGTTTAACTCTGTTTACAATTTATTTGCTCCAATCTCTCCATATTGCACACTTTTAATAATTTATGTATCATGTTGTTGTTTTTTTGAAACTCAGAATACCATGGATTTCCCTTCACTGAAATATTTTATTCCCCCCAGTTTTGTTACTTTCAATATGCATATATACATAAAATTAACAAAAGAAAGAAAATATCTATACTTAAAGAAATTTCATACAAAAATAAATAGAATACAATTAAAGGGCAACGACCCATGATCGGTTTTTATCTATAGTCAAACAAAATAGCTTTAGGGGGTTCATATTTACGGGATCCATGATTCTACTATACAGAAAGTTGTTCACACTTTATGAAAACGATTTTGATAGTTAATTTTTATTTATAAATGGCGTATTTTTGTGGCTATTTGCTTCTATCTGATAGCCGTGGTTTTCCTGGCAATAGCTTAATCTCAAATTTTCTTTGAAAGTAAAATTTGTCTTTGTAATATCATGCCAATTTTACTCCATTCCTCTTGAACTATTTCCAAAGTTCGTTCAGTTTTCTTGGATGCCGTCTTCCTAAGACTGGTTTTAATAAACAGAAAGCACAAAAGTTCACTGGGAAAGCATCTGGAGACTTTACTGATATTTCATTAAATGGGATCAATTTTATTCCTGTTCTTGATTCTTTCTTTGCTAAATAAGCGGCAGTTGACTTAGACGTGTGATTAGAGGCTGTGTCCATATGAATTTCAACTTTATCAATGTCCTTTCTATACGAGTCCGAAATAACTTTTTCAAAAATTGGCTGTAAAATATTCTTCTGATCGTAAAGTGAATTAATATTTTGGCGTTACTTGAGAATTTCTTTATTTTTAATTTGCTTTGTAAGGTTCATTTTCAAATAATTTTCTACAACTTGTTTTTATTTCAGCAATATGTTTTGGCAGAAGCAGATGAAATTTAGGTTTTTTTAACATAATTTTTTTTAACTTTCAATCCTTATGAATGATTTTACTTAAAGTGCCAGAAGACATTCCTAGTTTCAATGCAATGAATCTTTTGAGTCAGTGGAATTTTAGGGTCAGACTTCACTTTCTTGATAGTTGCTGCGTTCGAACAGTATGAAAATGAGGTTTCGGGGTTATGCTTTCATTTTTACTTTTAGCTAGGTATTTTTTCCTTTGAAATTTAATATATTATAAATACCTTTTTTGAAATGGAATAACCAAGATTTTTACACCGCTTTATAATTTGTTGATATAAATATTTTTCTTCGAAAAGCCCAGTTACGTAACCTTCGAACCATCTATCAATTTTAGGAGCCATTTTCAAAATAAATCTTTTACTTTACATTCCAATCGAAAGAAAACATTAGCAGAAAATATGAATTTGATAAAGTTTTATCTTAAAATTCAAAAGCGAGAAAATAAATTACGAAATCATTTCCATGAAGTACAAACGTGACCTTCAGTATTTTTAATATCCCAGCAAAATTCAAATGCCAGGCAGCAAAAGAAAATTTTACTTCAAAAGCATTTTTAAACTATAAATGTTTACAAAGTTTTAATTTTGTAAGATAATTATTGATTGTGGAAAGTTCAAAAATGATAGGAAGCCAATTAGCGAAATTATTTTCCATTGATAGACTTGATCTTGAATTCTTGTGTCTCCTTGTAATAAGAGCAAACGTCGGATCAGTTCTATCCAGTATAACAGAAAAGTATTATTTAAGCTACCCAAATCTCCTATTGTATTGTTCAGTTTTAGAGTTAATTTTTAATTTGTAGTACATGAAGTTGAAATATTTTAAAAATTATAGAAAAAATAATAAAAAATACTATGTGAAGTAGAACTATAAACTCGATTCGTATGAAAAATCTTTGAGTTGTAGTTTATCAATAAGTTTATACGACAATAAAAGTTTTCACATTTGCGAATTAACTGGAAATATCCATTGCAAAAGAATGATACAATATTTCTGGAATTAATCTTAAAATCTGAATAATTTTAATGAAAAGCAGATAATCTGATTCTATAAGGAAAAACAGAGACCAATATCATATTAATCTTCATACTATTCTTACGCAAGTATTATAATTTATTAAGATTGTATTTATTTAATTATATTTGTCGAATTAATGTTTTTTGCTTTTTTTGAAATTATTGTAGCCCAACTTTAATAAAAAGATATTGTAATATCATGTTTAATGAGTATGAATTTTGCTTAGAGCTTTTACGCATTTAATAATTTTCAAAATTAAAGTAGTCTTATGATTTATTTACGAACTGTAACTCAGTAGCGCTAATTGTTATTACAATATTTTTCGCAAGAATCTCCACATATATCTATACATATGTATAAGCGACATATTTTCAAATTCACACATTCATTAAGTGCATACTAGTGACCAAAAATGTCAAACATATTGAGAGAAGATGTCGTAATACATTCCCTCCTTTTTTTCCCTCCCTTTCACAGAAATTTCTTATTTTTACATCGATTTTACATTGCATGTAAATCCAACTAAAATATCTCGAGGCAAGAGATTTCGTGTCATACATTCAGGCTTAAGTTACTTAGAGAAAAGAGAGATGATAAGATTTATCTCCTGAAAAAGATACAGCTCGAAGACAAATGCAAGTTGAATGTCACTCAAATAAATAACATAAATGATAATCTTTCAATAAAACTGAGATAGATTGATAATCACTCAGTGGAAAATTTACCGTGGATGTTGAATACAGACAGGAGTTGATGATGATTTTATTTCTTCATACTTGGAGATCGATACATTCTAGACAAATATCGATGATATTATGAAGGATGGAAGAATAAAAGAGAAAACACAAAAGAGAAAAGGGTAGGCATATATATTCATAATCGATAAATGAAATATATAAATGGAATATTTTATAACTGAACTGCTGCTAATGTTTCCAAATTTTCTTTTTATGTCAATATATTTTTAAGTTCTGCGAAAAATGGATCATGATTGGTATTTTATTATTTCTTATTTTTGAATGAGTTATTAATTACTTAATTATTTAAATGAATAATTGCAAATAATTTATTTAATTCTAAGGTATTATAGATCCATCCACCTCACTTATACACATAAGCTGTTTTTGATTGTTTTGTGATCCAAGTTTGCTTCGAATGTTCGTCAGAATATTTTAAATATGTTCTATAAAATTAAACAAATTCAATTCAAAATCCATGTATTGCAATATAATTCATTGGCATTTACTGGAATATCAAATCTTTTTGAGTTACAGAATTATAATTCAAGGAGAGAGATTGTTTAATTCAGAATTGGCACTAATCGAAATTTTTAAGAAGTAACATAAGCATTAAAAAATATTGAAATTAGATGTAAAATCTTACTTTTAAATACAATCTTTTCAATTTCACGTCAAATCTTAACACTGTAAATATCCTTGGAAATATTGTTATTTCGGCTTACCCTATAAACACAAATAAACAAAGAGTAGTATTAGGAAAAAATTATTATAGAGTTTGCCCAAATTAAAATAGCATTACTGGTAATAACTCCCCAATTTCAAGAGAAAGATGACTGCGCATGACCCTATAGAGTGCGCAGAGTGCTGGGAATGCATGTGATATCGTCAAATCTCGCCAAGTGTGTGTGTGATAGCGTGAGAGAACGTTAAAAAGCATTGTTCGCATCATGAATGCCTCCATAAGGTACAACCATCAATGCTACCACGTACTGACCCTCATTGCATGAACTGAGAAAGAATATCAAGAACAGCTGGCATGGCAAGCTGTCCGGCAGGGTTATCATCCTGCATGATAATGCTCGTTCTCATATGGCTGATAATGTTCGTTCTAACATTCGTACGCCAATTCCCCTGTGAGGTTTTCGAACATCCCTCTTACAGCGTGGATCTCTCGCCATGTGAATACCACATTTTAGTCCACTCCAGAAAGATCTGAAGGGATGGCGATTTCCCGACAATATTGAGATCCCAGCTGTTGTTGAAAATTGGTTCACAGCCAGCACCGGAGCTTCTTCATCCACTGGGACACTTGTTCCAACCTACAAGATGACTTGGTCTAATCTACTTATTACGTCTGTATTTGTTCTTTCCTTTGTAAAACAATTTGTATTAGTAGCATTAAACCATTTATCAAACCGACTGTAGTGCCACTTTCATTTGTGGACGACGTTTGCAGAATTAATTTTCATTTGTTTTCTGCTTACAGTAGAGAAAAAATTTAAAATCACTTAATGCTGTATATATTTGATATAGGTAGACTTATTTAGCAACAAGTATTACATTTACTCTGGTATTTATATAAAAAAATATATAGTAGATTCGTTAATAATTTTGGTTTTCATTTTTTACATAAGTAAAGGTTTATTTCATTGGATTTAGGATTGTTATTGTTATTCGGAAGTAAAGTGTTGTTTAACGGTAAACACAATGGAGGTCAAATTTGAGTTATACTTAAAAAAAAAGTGTACAAATACATTACTTAATTTTGTAAGACTCTAATTTTAGAAAAACATATATTAATGATTTATTAAATTTTTATATCAAATATTTAGTTATTTGATCAATAATTTATTATACCTGCGGTCAATTACTTGAGCAAAAGCAATGATTCATTATATTAATAATATTATTAATAGATATATAGATTTTAAAAACGGATGAATTTGAATTCTTTTTTGTATCAAACATAGATTTTTACCAAACATAAAAATATCTTAGATGTTCTCATGGACTTGAAAATTTCTTGTTGTAATAAAAAATAACAAACACAAATGAACTGTGGAATTTTGAATGAAGCTGGGAAATAGCAAAAATACTCATCATGAGTTAAAATATTTGTTATTACTATTTGTAATAAAGTATAATATGTAACGTTGTAGCATGCTATCTTACAAGGTTTCCCTCTTAAAGCTATTTATTTTCTTTTAAAGTATTATTGAAAGTTTTACTCCCACCTTCTTGTAGGGGAATGCAGATTAGTTTTTAATATACAGGGTGTCTGGGCTTAATGTATCCAAAAGTAATGGATCCTTATTACGGAACTGCCCATCAGAATGTAATAAACCGTTCATCCATGGATCGGAAACATGGAGATTTTTTGGGTCTAGTTTAAATCGACCGCCCGTGCGTGCACGTTTATTTGATATAAACAGCCTCCCGATAACGCGCATTCAGTTGCTTTCTCTCAACGCTCCAGCAGCCCGCGCTTGATTGAAGATGAAACTTTCAATGACATTGACATTATGAATAATTTGAGATTATGAAGACGGACAAGAAGAACCAGATTCTTTGAGAGCGGATAAAATATTCAGGGATCCAGCTTTCCAGCAAATTGGAAAATAATTTTTCTTCAAATAGATACCAATTAAGAAAGGAGTATAAAATTCCAAAAAGGGCTTCAATCATGTATTTCTGGTTATCGTGACATTCACAAGCAACTGTGTGTGACCACCCAACCTTCGTCACAAAAACTTATCTCTTACATTATGTTGCCAAAAAATAAATCAATTGAAATTGTACCTTCAAGTGACGAAAACAATTTTGAACTTATTCATTACAGGGCTTTGGATTACGATGAGTAGCAATGAATTATGTATGTGCATTTTGAAAACTTATCCGTGTATACAATGAGAAACTATATGTTTTAAAAATGTTTCCATGTGTAATATTTAATTATTTATTTGGTTATGGAAGTACTCTTACATAAATTTCGTAAATAATTGGCATATTTTATAAATGCTGCGTTTTTTATGCACCCTATCCACCGCATAAAAAAAAATTCTGCAGTATTCCCACGAATTAGTTTGTTTTATGTAAGAATTAATGAAATTTTTGAATATTTTTTGTGCTTTTATTTTTATGCAGTCCCTATCTACCGCACAAAAACAGGTTCAACTGCTTCCAAAGGTAATGGGTTATTATTACGGAACTACCCATCATAATGTAATAAACTGTTTATCCATGGATTAGTAAAAGCTCCAAGAGTTTATAGGTATAGTCCGATCAGTCGCACGTGCGCGCATTATTTTGAAATCGCAGAGGATAAACGTTTTACACTGACTTCATTAGTAAAGATGTGGAGGCCACAGTAAAAGATGCAGTGTGTACTTTGTGGCTAACGGAATTTAAATCAGTTGCGAGTGTACAGCGACGTGTTCGAACAGAATGGAATGCCCTTACTGGCTTGCCTACTAGACTTATCAGAACTTCAAAATGAATTATGCACATCCTCAAGAGTTTCTTCTGTCACGAAAAGTTAAGAATACTTGCCAGTTTGAGATACCAAAGATCCCGTCTCCTTTGAAGTTCTGTCCTATTGGCGGATAGATTTTGATGTCGGAGGGTTGACATTCCATTCTCTTCGAACACATCACAGTACACGCGTGACTGATTTAAATTCTGCAAACAAAGTACGCACTACACATTTTACTGTGGTGTCCACATTCTTGCAAATGAAGTCAGTGTAAAAAGTTTATCGTCTTTGATTGACGAATAATACGCGCACGTGCGGCCGTTCGGACTAGACCCAAAAATCCCGGAGAGTTTTCCAACCCTCGTATGAACAGTTTATTACATTCTGATGGGTAGTTCGTAATAATAAGTCATTACCATTGGATACTTTAAGCCCGGACACCCTGTATATAGATCAGCTGAGAATTACCATGCAAAATAAAGTAAAATAGATTCGGTAAAAAGGGATTCTTTGCCCAGATTCAGGCATATATCGACTGTTCAAGTATTTATTATACTAAGATACTAAGTGAGCAGATTTTGTGTTTTAGATTCGATTTGTCTGTTCCAAAGTGGAGCTTCATCAGTTATTTTGGAAACTCATCGTCAGAGACCCGACTTTAAGATAAATGTGTATATTTTGTGGATAAAGAGTTAAACTTAACTAACTTTTATACTTTGCCTATTAATTAATAATGTGTTAATTGATTGTTTGTATTTAAGATTATTTTAGTGGTTTGGGTCATGTCCACTTCCCCTGATGTCATGCCCGGGTCAGTTTGAGTCTTCTGAGTACGAAACCCTCAACATTAGGGTTTCGAATTCCATTACAAATTGTTTTCATGAATAAGAATTATTTTCGGCGCGTTGAATATTTTTGAAAAGCATAAAAAAATGATAATCGTTTTAAATAGTTAAAACAATGAAATAAATATAATACCCTTACTATCGTTTTATGAACTTTAAATATTATTTTACGAATAGTTGAATAATTTATGCAGTAACGAATTTTTTAGAAAACTTTTAAATTAACTGAAATAACACATTTAACACATTTTAAAAAACAAAAAATTCTTTGTGAAGACTATTTGCAGAATTTTTGCACAGTTCTGAATGAAAACCAATTTTAATTTTCATGCTTTGTGGAATTTATTCCCATTATCTCTTTTATTTATAAAAAAGTTACTAATAAAATTATTTGCCATTGTGTCTATATGTAAGGTAAATCATACAGAAAAAATATAACCTATGAAATCTTAAGCTATAAATCAAATTTTGTACGTTTATTAAACCTAAGATAAAATGCACACATTTTTTTTAAATAGCTAAAATATTTTTTGAGGGATTACAGTTCTCTATATAACTTTAATATCATTAATTTTTCATAGTATTTAAAAGAAAAAGTACTGCATTAAAATTCCAAATATTAAAATATACGTTTTAGTTTACTACGAGTATAAAAAACTTATCATTACTAAGAAAATGTGATAAGAGTCTTGAAAGAGTAAAGTTACTTAAATTTTCGGAAAATTATTCTTGAAAAAACACTGTTTAAAAAGAAAGAAAAAAAATAGAATTTTGTATAATTAATTCTGTTTAAATAATTTGTAGAGTAAATCTCTATATGATTTTAGAGGCTTATCATCTGATGGATATGTGAAGTATCAATTTTCGTCATTTAGTCTTTAAGTCATTGAAAATTGTACGGTAGGATAATTATTCCTATTAAACTTGGGTAGTATCACCAATTTATTACCATTTCTAGGGAATCGAGAAAAGCTGTTAAAACTTATGAGATATAATTAATATCTCATAAATTTTAGACGACGTATTAAATCATTTTACACCAAAGAGCCAAAACATTATCAACATATACTTAATAAGACGTTGCATCACTTTTTGCCTGCAAAACAGCTTCAATTTTTCTTGACATGCATGCAACAAGTTCTTGGTAGAAGACTGGAGACGGGTTGTACCAATTGGCAACCCACGACATGCGTGCCACATGTGGCACGCGGTACAGGTTTCAGTGGCATTCTGCACTACTCTACAAATTTGTCAGTTTTGAGTGTATGGAAGTTAAAAAAGATTTAAAGGATCTTATTTGACAAAATTATGGACATTTACGAAATTCCGAAAAACTCTAAAAGATAACAACTCTAGAGATAAACTTACAGCTATTTTGTAAATTATCAAATGTTATTGTTGGAGATATTTAATTGTTTGAAGAGAGAAAATTGCGTGTACTCTGCTCATATCTGAGTAAAAAATCGTTCCGCATACGAAAAATATTTTGTGTCCTCAAAGAAATTGTTTAACAACAGAATGCATAGAATTGTGTCAAATTGGAAGTCACAAAATTACATCCCTGGTTTTGGGAGATGAAAATAGAGCCGTAAAAGCATTGCATTAAAAGTTTTATTTATCTTTTTTTCAAAACTATAATGAAGGGAAATACTTATATTTGTTTTATGTTTCTTATTTTAAAAAACATGTTTAAAATACATTATATATGTACAATTTTAATTTTCTTTTTATTCTTGTTGAAAAAATATTAACATTTTTTTATGCTGTTTACTTATATGTAATGAAATATCTTTACGCGATGCACAAAATTAATAAATAGTAACACTATAAACCTATATTATCGATCTCTATTCTCTAACCTTGTATACATATAACCCTACTGTGAGGCACGCTGAATCATATTGATCGATTGGCTTGGCACGCCACGATTGAAATAATTGCCGACCCCTGGTCTAAGCAGTGATTATGTAAAGTAGAGATTTTTCGACGTGAAGATATTCGATCTCTGAGCAGACTTTCAAAGAAAACCCAAATGTGCCATATCAGATTAGTATTCACCGAGTTAGGTGGGCAGGATATTAACTGGAATTCATCTTTATGCTCCTCGAACCTTTCTAACACAATTCTAGCCTTTTGACATGGGACGCTGTCCTGTGCTGGAAAATCCCATTTCCAGTTGGGAAAACATACGCCATATAAGGGTGCAACTAATACGCAATTATGCTCGGATAGACTACAATTTTCACGGATCCTTCTACCAGATATAAGAGTCCTTGAGTCACCTTTGAGAACGATCTACAAAGCATAATGCCGTCGTCACCAGTCTGTGTACATGGAAGGATCAACTGTTCGACTATGGAAGACGGTGCATCCTGACACAACTATCGATGAGAAATCATGATTCATCTAACCAGGAACTACTCTCTTTCACTTATTTATGGTCAAATCTCAAAGTTTCTGAGCCCACGCTAGGCATAGTTGGCAATGACGCTTGGTCAACAGAGGTCCATGAGTGGGTCGGTTGCTGTACAGTTCCATATCCAACAGTGTCCCCTAAGCTGTGTTTTTCGAAACACTTGTACTTGGAACCTGCATTGTATTGGACTGTCAAGTGATCCACTGTCTGGCGCTGATTTTGCTTTAATAAGCGGGACAATTTCAGACGCCCTTATTCTTTGAGAATACATAATTAGGTGTCTACTTCTGGTTTCATTCTTGTTTATTCACTTTGCACAAATACTAAAAGCAGCAGAATACCAGCAAGAAAGATAGCTTACTATCTCCAGCTGCAGTTAAATACCATTCTCTCTTAATCATGTGGCTTCTATATAATCCAAATGAGTTCACTGAAGAATGTGGAGGTGTTCATAATGTTTTGGATCGATGGTGTATATAAAGACGAAAAACTAACTAAAGAATAATAAGGAATGAGCAAAAATTTGACTTAGTGGCAAATATTTTTTATTAATGTGAGCCTGTCATTTAAATTTGTTATCTGTTAAATATCTATATCACAAATATTATTTGAAAAAGGCTTTTAAAGGGAACTCTTCACTCTCTTGCGATTAGAAAAAAATATTCTAATTTTAGCTACTAAATAATTTTTTTATATAATAGACAAACACTTTGCACTTAAATATTCTTTCAAAATGCTTTCAAGAAACTAGAATAATAAAAAAAATTAGTAATATGTACATCGCATGCAGTTTTGTAAGAATTCAATTTTATCGCTCGTTGATATCAACTTGCTATAGTATCCCATAAACAGCTAAAAACAGCTAAAGTATCCCATTGAATTCTCTCTTGTTGCTATAAAAGAAAGAACAAATATTAATATGTTTGATTCAATTATATTTGTGTGTTCAGTTTCTGTCATCTAAACTATAACTTTTGAGTCTCTTCCATATTTTTTTAACTCCAATAAATTTCATAAGGCTCTACAGATTTGAAATAGATAACATACCAAAATAGTTTTCCCCTTCCAATAAAATAAATTTTTCTTTCTGTAAATATTCATGAACTTAGAAAGTTTCGAGTGCTTTTTATCACACCTCATGCACCTCGTAAGAAAATGATAAATGTAATTTTTCTTTAAATCTACCTTCTATTGAAAATGCAAAAGAACAGACAAGATAAATTTTTGTGCATTTTTTGTTTAGCTACTTTTCCAGTAAAATTACTTGCAATACCATTCTTGTTATGTTAGCCGAATGAGTCAGTATTATTGATATTATATAAATCAAAGAAGGGAATATAATTTAAGAACCCTGAGACTTCTAATTTGCTCGTCTTAAAATATTCACACTGTTTTTAGTCTTCTCTTTCAAAAATAATATTTCTGGTTAATTTACTAGCTATACCATATTTCTCTTTCCAGATTCCATATCCCACAGTCTTCTGGTGACTTTTTATGCAGACAGTCCATTTCAAATATTTCCAGATACGTGGGAAAATACGTCGAATTCAAGAGAATGATGAAGGGGAAAGATCTGGAAGACTCTGTTCCATAATCCAGTCCCAATGGGACTTTCAAGACAGGGTTTCTCTGCTGTCTTTAGAATTATGACCGGTCATGACTTTCTTCAGCAACACCTACACGGAACTGGTATGAAAGACACCCCAGACTGCTCTATATGTTTTTGTGGAGATGCTATGTGTGAATTTTGTTCACCTGACAGTTTGAGGTTTCCGGGCTAACACAGGTGTGTGTGGGGGGGGAGTAACTGTTCTTTTGAAAACTTTAATGCAAAGGCTAGTTTATAATGAGCTGCTCGTAGGGAAATAGCCTAAGCGGCCCCTTCCTCGACGTAATTGAAAAAAAAATCTTTCCAGATTCCTTGACAAGTTAATTTTCGACAACTATGTTAAGAATCCCTGCTGTCGTAATGATTTAATCATATGTTGTGGAGAATGGCAGAACAGTGTATATCGAGAATATTTCCCCTACGTGACCCGAATTCTTAAGCTCCATATATTCGGTGTTGCTAAATATTTCTTTCTGAAAGTCTTTTTTTTCGATTTTGTTTTCTTTTTGATATGTGGAACACTTGTATTTGAGATAAAAATATTTCGAACGCATGAAAACTGCTAATTCGTATATAGTAATTATCACGTGATATATTTATGAACATACAGAACTATGAAATATTTCAATTAAGTTCCTGAATTTTTTTTTTCTAAATGAAGATTCTCTAGTTATTTTATATAATCACAAGGGAGTAAAAAAACTAAATTAGCAGCAGGAAAAAATATTTTGTGGACTAAATTTTACCCTTGTTCCGTCAATACTCTTCATCAGATAAACCGGATTCCCTTGCTACAGTAGAAACACAATTTATAGCCTTTATCGGAATAACCGAATCTAGTTTGCATGGAAAAATTTCATCAGGTCAACTTTTGTACCAGATCACGGTATCTCTTATTTCGTAAAACATTTTCTATCAACGTTTTCAAGCGAGATTGATTCGCTGACAAAATACATTGAAATTATGCAAAATATAATGAAATTAAATGTATTTAGATTCATTGAAGATAATATTTTCAACCCAAGGAAAATGCTCAAACGCAGCCAGATGTCTCGTGGGAGTTACACGCACTTCCTTACTCCACTTCATTTCCCTTCCTTCTCAGTTCACTCTCACTCCTGTGAAATACAGAAATCCTCTCTTTCCACAGGAGAGCTCTTGTTTACTATCATCATCTAATATGTTCCTCAATCAGCTGTAAACTACTTAAGCTCAGGTGTAAAATAAAATGACAAACTTATTTTTCCGGATACGATCAAAATGACGGGAAGCTATAATATGCACGCTAGCAATATTGGGAAAAAAATTATTATTCGATTTTATTGAAAGACGTTAGTAAAATATTTTTATTTTCTCAACACTGCATAAAGTTAACCTTTACAAGACAAAGTAAATAGAATACAACATGAAATTGGATGATGCCACTCAAACTAATTCATTAAGCTAAAGTTATTAAGCTAAAACGTTCAGAGCTGAAACGACCTCTCGTTGGTGTGTTGTGGTAGTTAGGAGTGTGGGTGCCAGCTCAGATGTCCTCCATGTCACTTAACCATGGTTCAAAATTACGTGGTTCGTCGCCAAAAGCCC
>BMAV01001893.1:82799-101585 GCA_019973955.1 Trichonephila inaurata madagascariensis
AACGAATAGGCTTCTCATCTTGGATTCAAAATCGCACAAATTTATCCAATTTATGATTGATTGTTTGCTACAATATTTTAATCTTAGATTAACCCTTCGTCCGGCGCACTTCTGAAGGAAACAGAATCAGGCACACATGGCCTGTGAGTCCACCGACCCTTTGATCAATTTTAATTGAAAACACCGGCTGGGCCGCCTTGGGTAAAGGAAAAGGAAAGCAAATACAACAGATTGTACGAAAAATAATCAATTTATCTAGTAAAATGAAGTTTAATCTAAAACAACCAAAATTGCTAATTTGACGTAAAATGATTTTGCCAGCTGCACCCGACGGTGAGTTAAGAACATCCAAATTCATATTTTAATTATTATTTATTAGACAAGCGCAAAGAATGCTAAGTTTATATCAACCTTTGTACAAAAATATTTCTCGCTATATCTGTATAATGCTTTACACTTAAATTAATAACTTGAGAGATTAGTTATCGATTGAAAAGCGATGTTTGATGCTGTTTCCATCGTTACAAGAAGACGTTAGTTCTTTAACCCTATTTATTTATTCAAAGTATTCCAAGTTTTATAAGATTAAATTTAATATTATATTTAATTAGAAGCACATTCCTTCATCGAAATAAGTTATTTGTATTTGCAGACACTACTAAAGGCAATGAAAAGGCATCTGAAATATTTATTTTTAATTTCAGCACATGATAATACACAGTTTAATTTGGTTTTATTATTTTCTGTTTTATTCTATGTTTAATTTTTTTTCAAAACGTATAGTTATAATTCTAAAACGTTGCAGTCAATTCTTTAGTTTATTCAACAAAAAAGTCTCAAGAAATTCTTTGTGTCAAATTAATAAACA
Source organism: Trichonephila inaurata madagascariensis (assembly GCA_019973955.1). Classification (NCBI taxonomy): domain Eukaryota; kingdom Metazoa; phylum Arthropoda; class Arachnida; order Araneae; family Nephilidae; genus Trichonephila; species Trichonephila inaurata. Next base: position 83,668 of record BMAV01001893.1, read on the forward strand.
TGAGATCCTTATTAATTGAATTCTCTCAGCTATATTTTGTAATCAAATTACTGCAGATATATCAAAATTGTTTTAATTCTTAAAGTCTGAATCGCACCTCACAAAATTTAAACTAATTAGTTTTTGTTGGTCTTTCCTGTAATATTTTACTAATTTTCGATGATTTGTATTTATGCCAAAATAATATTAAAATTGCCACAAACACCACAATGTGTACACACACAAATTAGTACATTTTATTTCTAATGATATATAAATGTTAACCTTACATTCCCCAAACCATTTTTGTAAATTATAATGATGTAAAATTTGATGTTTGAATAGAATTTCTCTAAATATCATTTTTAAAAAAAATCCTCTCAATTTTTACAAAGAGAATTGAAATAGTAATAGTTTCGTTAGATAACTATGTTTCCTCTATGGATATATGAACCCTTTATTTATATCTTTTACTTTTTCTATAATAACTGGTGAAAATAATTTTAATATTTTTATTTAATTTATTTGGTTAAAATGTTGATAGTTCTATTTGAAAATAATCATTAACGTATCTTCACAAATATGTTAAAATGCTTATTACTTGTATTAACTTGTTTTTGAATTTAAAAGTTGAAAGATTAAAAATTAAAAGTGATTGTTATGACAGCTAATATACTTTTTTAAAAAGTTCTTCTGTTACAACTCTAATTGAAGCTTACTAAATAAAAAAAAGAAAAAAAAAGACACATTATATTTATTTTTTTAAATGAGCATAATTTTATGACATTTATTTATTTTTTATTTGTTCCGATTTAGAGTATGTTGAATAAACACATTTAGAATATTTCTTTGCATTTAAATGCACACTAAATTGCATCAAATGACGAAAAAAATGCATTAATAAGTATTTTAGAAACATTGTTGGAATTTGTGATTTATTCTGAAAAAATAATGACTCTTAGTTTAGTTAAGTGATGATATATTTTACATCTATGTAAAACATGCATGTTTTATATTAAAATATGATGTATAAAATACAATAACATTTTAGTTTCTATTGTAGCAATTATTGACAACTAAAATTAATTAGATAAAATAATCTTTCCCAATATTTAGGTTTTATTCAGCTTTATATATCCGTATCAATTAACAATCGTTCGGTAGGCTGTTAATGAAAACCTTAGCTTATCTTTCTTTTCAAATGTTTTAGAAGGTTGTGTAAAAATAACTTCATTTAAGTTACTAAAACACGCCACTTGTATTGTTTTTTATGCAACGGTGCTCTTCGTTTGGGAAAGAATTGGGCAAAATTCACTTTTCACAGAGCACTTGAAAAATAAGATTGTCGCAACCATAGAAGATGTAATCAGGGTTACCATGTCGATGACTTAATGACCTTGGCGACAGATTTTGCAAAAAATATGATATCGCCAAGGAATCATCGCGAAGGCTTTAGAATGAACCCATCTCAAAATTTCCAAGAGGCTATATAAAGGACTGTTGAAATAAAGGTCGAGAGTGTTCAGTCGTGTATGTTGACTGCAATAAGAAAAGGAGTCTTTAACTGTCCGAATTCCTGCTGGTGGAACTGCTTAGAGAGCAATTTCTAGAACAATGTAAAAGTTTGTTTATAATTAATACGATCTGCGCCATTATAAATAATCTTTTATTTTATTTTTTGTGTATATATGTCGATTTGTATTCGTATAGGCATTTGTTTGTCCTTGCCCATTAATAAACCTGCTATTATTCAAACAATAGGAATCTTTGGGTATATTTCACTCACGCAAATTTGTAAAATTATTCTTGGTAAGAAACAAAGTTTCTCTTGTAAGATTCATTAATTTTTTCTCGTCAGTTTTCCTTCATGCTTTTTAATATTTTTCTTGGCAACTAAATTAGTCTTTATTTTTTACAAATTTTCAAAAACCCAGATTCCAGACAAACTTATTTAATAACAATGCGGAAAAAGAAAGCTCAATATTTACTAAAGGCTTCTAAAACCAGTCTCGATTTGCAAAATGTAACGTCTAATGCTTTCATTTTTCTACATCAAATTACACTTCCACTTTTTATCAAGAAAGACCATACTTGAACATACTTTTTTTTTTATTTTCCAACTTACAAGCAAGATAGTAACGAACACTGTGTTGCACAAAAACACAGACAGCATTTAATCGCATTCGTTGTTTTGATTCAAGGATTAAAGCATAAAAGCTCTTCAAAAATTGCAAACTAATGAGATTGGTTGCTGCTAAAAGAGACTTAATAGAAAACAATCAAAAAGATCTCTTCACGCTGACGAGACACTTAAAGCAAAAGATACCATGAAAAAAAAAAGCCTTAACATAATCGATGAAACCCGTAGCCATTTTTTTTTGACTTTTTTCTTCCTTTGTTTGGTGAGGTTTCCTCAAGAGAAGTGAAAATGTCTTTCGATTCTTTTAAATCTGAGTGAGATCAATGAAATATGAAGGAGACTTTACGACAGTCGCTCGTTCAAAGTTTCCATCTAATAGTTCACTGGAGTCAGGATTGGAAATTTTATGACACGTAGGTTTTTCTTTCCTTTTCTTTCTTTCTCTTCATATAAAGGTAAGAATTCCTTCTGGAACATGTGAACAATGGAATAAAACCACCTTCGTTTTATTCCGGAGAGGTAATGATTTTTTCTCCGGGTGCTGTTTTATTAGAAATGGTATCTTGAGAATTGTTGTCTGGAAAGAATGTGGGAAAGCCAGTGAGCGAAAGATCCATAAGGATCCTAATTTGAAATCCATAAGGCATGTAGGAATTTCGTTTCGAATATGTTATGCAAAAGCTATCCATTTTGATTATTTTTTAATCAAAACATATTTATTAATTTTCGTAACATTTTAGAACATTTTTAGGGAGGGTTAAGTTAATTCCTGCATTTTTTGGGGTGTATTCTATAGTTAAATTTATGCATTATGCATGCATATTTCAAAAATGTAAATTTCAGTCAGCATTATTTAGGTTTCAAGGAATCTATATAATTTTATGAATTACACTCTGAATTTATATAAACTACGCGAGGTTCCAAACAAAAATAAAATAAATTTATTTTCTTTGTAGAAACTTCGTAATTTTTTTAGAAATATCAGTTTCGTGTGGATAAATTGCAATAAAAGATTACAAAAAAAGCTTTTTATGTTTACATTTTAGTTGTGAATAACTTACTTTATTGAAATATACCTGAAAAATTAAAGGTTTTACTTAATTTTCTTTCTTATTATTTCTAATTAAGTGAGGTACATTTATGGCTTTATATTTTTCTTGATGGAGTTCTTTAGGTAGCATGTAAAAAATTTCCTTTGAAATCAAGCTTTTCATGTTCATCGCTTTTCTCCAATTCACTTTCGCTATCATGATAAATATCCCTTATTTCATCAGGTTCTTCCCTTGCTTGATGGGTTTCAATTTCCTTCAATAGAGATCACAGATGCTCATTTCTTTTTTTAAATTCGACTCCTTTACATATATAAAAAATAATAAGTCGTACAACACAGCAATAAAAAAAACTAATTTATTCATAGGGGAAAGTATAGCATATTCATAGAAAATATTTTTGAACAAAAGTGGTCGCGTGAGGAACTCAGTCAAATAAGTACCTTAAGGTATCTGACTACGTTCAGAACCATGATTTTAAAAAAGCGCATAAATGGATAATTTTAATAATATCTAGTGTCACTTAGATTATAATACATGTATAAAATTGTTTTAAGGACATTTCGACAAAAAAAAATTATTTAAATACTCTATTTTGGCAAAAAATTAACTTAGGATAACCTTTTTTCAAAATGTTCTCCTTTTATAAAAAATGCTTCTAAAATAATAATATTTTGTGTGTGTGTGCTTACATAGAATAAAGACTTCTCCACAGAGTTTGAACAATTTTTTTGCAAAATTCACATTATTTTCAGAGTTGCAACCAATTGAAATAATAATCGGCGTTTTTTTCTTAAAATTTCTCCCCTCTGCTGTCGTAAAACATGGATAAACCCACTTCTAAGTTATATATTTCACAACTTCTAGTTGAGCCTCTGTGCAGATGTCTGAGAGAACTATATACAGGTAAAATTTTATTATAATAGACTCATTTTTCACAAAAGGAGAATATTTTGAAAATGGGTCATTCTATGTTCATTTTTTGTCAAAATGTTGTACTTAAATAATTTTGTATTGTAATAATATTCTTGAAACAATTTTATATACATTTTCTAATCTAAGTGATACTAAATATCATAAATATTATCCATTTATACGCTTTTGCAAAATCACGGTTCCGAATGTAGTCGGATATCTAAAGATTGTAAAAAAAAAAAAAAATTACTTTTTCCAAAAAGGAGGGAGATATGTGAAAAATACATTTTAGTTCCCATGAAGGCTGTCATATAGGAGGAATATGTCAAGGTAATTGATAAAAAATAAACAGTTTTCCTAGAATTAAGGAATTTTTGAGCCTGGGGTAACTCTGGGTCCCTCGAGCCCGCTCCCGGGTTGAAACCTACATGACATAATTTATTCCTCAAATATTTCTGCATTGACAGAATTTCCATTGTTGATCTTGTTTACATTTTTTCCTTTCAATTATATAGCATATATCATGTCCAGTTAATTATATAATGTGTCCTTCGTTTTGATGACTGATTTCTTCATTAGCTACCACAGAGCTACGATTTTGTAGTTCATTTTACTGTAGGAGATAGAACGATGTACAAAAATTATCTCTCATTTCTACTGCGTTTTGAAACACCATTATATATAGAACTCTAGAAAATACTATTCACTTTTATTCGTAGTATAATTTCATTAACAACTTAAGGAAATGAGCAGGGGATTAGTGGGAAAAGTAGAATTTATAAAATACTATAAAATAGGCTAAATAAATCTATTCGAAATAAGAATATGTCTAACAAAATATGGATATTTTATGGTAGTCCATCCAGGATTTTCAAAGTAGCAAATATTACTTTTATTCATATTCTAAAACATTCAAACCCTGATTAAAATGCTTTTTATCAAATAATATATGCTAGGTACAATCCATAAGACCACCAAATAAATTCTCAAGGAAATTCAATAAAACTATATAAAGTAAATGTGCTACGTAAATTATGGAGTTCAGTTTTATGTTTTATTTTGCAATGAATTTAGATATGTGTATCTCAAATAAAATTACTCACACATTTGTTATTAGGCTGTTGTATTGTCAATGTAGCTAAGTATTGTCAATTAAGCTAATACTTCTTCAAAAAGACCGAAATAAATTCAAACTCTAACCAGGACTTAAAATCACTAACTGTAGTACTATCAGCCATTAATTTCGTAATATTACGAAATTTACATATAATGCCACAGTGCGAGTTAATTTACAATATATATACTGTATATGTCATACCCACACATTACACATTTAACTAAATAATATGCGTTAAATATTATATTATCAAGGTAATATGTATGCTAGCCCTTATGAGCGTGTTTACATATCTAATAAATCTCGTACAGGGAGATTGTAAAACGGAATATATTTTTAGTGCAGTTTATAAAATCGCAAGATTTAGAATAGCTTTTGTAGAACAAATAAAATAGTACAATCATTATAGATTTATTATTTATTTTGAAAGATTCAATTTGCGTGTGCGGCATAAAATTCGCAAACTAAATAATTATAATTGGGAGAGTGTGCAATTTTAATATTTAAGATTTGTTTCAAAAAAATTTTTTTAAACAATTACTAATAAAGATTCATAACATAAGAAATAAATGACGTAAGTTATGCAATATTTTAATATATATATTTCGAATGAAATATTTCTTAGTATTTAAAGTAATTTTGCATAAAATGAAATTTCTGTATCAACACCATCAAATTCTATATAAGTTTTAGTAATGGTTTAAGTCTTATTTCAATTGAAATTTGAAAATTTAAATTTTTCTTTATATCGAAATATTTACTTTTTTTATTGTTTTTTATCTGCTCATTTATTTTGTGCATATTTCTTAGAAAAAGCGTGTACAAAACAGCCGAGAATAATATTTTACAAAGAAGCAACTACAGAAAAGGCAGAAATAAGAAAAATTACGCATTATCCTCTTAAAAAAATACAACCATACTCGGTTGATATCTATCATGTGTTTTAGAAGTAAAATAAGATGTTTTTAATAATGAAACACACTGCTTTCACAGTATTCAAAGAGAAATTTTGTACTTAGGTTAAAGTTTCAACTTTCCGAATTTTTAAAATTTTTCTTAAATATAAAGAACAAATTGTCGAAATAGTTATTTTTATTTTTAAGTAACTTGTTTATTATTTTTTGCATATTATCTACTTATTAACTGTGAACTTTATTTTATCCTGTAAGTGATATATTTTTTTTCAGAAGCATACAATTTATTAAAAAAGCATATATATATTGTGATTGGCTCACGCGTCTTTTCATTAACATGTCCTTTGGGTTCTTTTGGGGCCAGGATTAATGGCAACTCTTTTCCAACCAAAACCCAAGAAGTGAAACGTGAATATAAGATTGCAAATTAGGCAAATTTTAAATATCAGAAGTTTCAGTAAGTGGGATGGCAATTTGAGGAATGTTATGATAGAGAGTGATACGATTGTAAAGTGTCAGCCAACAGACGTTATCCCGAAGATAGAGCCATTGGGTCAAGGTGCATATCATTGCACTCGAGTAAAGACGCAACGCCCTTATGATTAGATTGGTGATCGGATCAAGGTATGATTAACTATTTAATATTAGGACTTGTGATATTATTGGAATTCAGATTAAGCGGGTTAGATATTGATAGTGGTTCGAGTTACGTAATTTCAGTATTATTGACATTGTGTGTTTTGTCACACACACACATCGCAGATTCTCTCGCATATATTATTATTATCTAATCTGTTAGAAGTTTAAGTTTGAAGGTCTTAATAAAGACGAATTAAGATCAATGGAGTCTTCTAGTTCTTTCGCAAATCCTACACCTCTAGCTCACGCAGATAATCCAGGAGATGGGCACCCTAGGGGGGGGGAATTTCACAATATATCTAGTCTAGAGATCAATTTTACGAAATGTATAGTTTCCATTAGTTAGCTAAAAAACACTATAATAACATACATTCTTTAAAAAACACTTCGTTATTTTTCGATTGCAGGTCTTTTTGTTTCCTAATAGTAATCTGAATATCATTGAAAATCAATGTGAGTAATTACTTAAATCTAGTAAACACCTTCACCCGGCACCCTGAAAATGCTAACAAATTGATCATCCTAGTCAATCCCATAAAGGGAGAATCGAGGCGGACATGATTAAGTGACTCATAGCCTCAATACACCCAATATAGAGACATATTACCTGTTCCGTTCATATGAGTTATTATATATTTTACATAGCCATATGTATTGATATTAATTATAAATATGTCGCGTTGTTTATTTATAAATTCTTTGTTTGGAATTCAGTTTATTTAAGAATTGAAATATTGTCTTTAAAATTTCATTCTAATTCTATATTCGTTGAAGAACGGCTGTAATAAATTTAAAATTTACCAAAGGAAATATGTTTTTAAAAATTTTCTATTTAAAACTTTTGAGTTAATAATCCATGAGTAAAAGTTTTAGAAAATTGAGCGAGATGGAATGATTAGAGATGTTCCTCTAAAAAAAAGATTCAAATGCTCTTCAATTAGTCTCGAATTATATTTAGTTATGTAAATTGAATCCTCATAAAATACGAAACAAACATTTCATATATATTAACTTATATTTAATAGATATTTTTAGAGTTACTTTTAAATGATATGAATAATGTAATAGTGATGGGAGGCTGGCCGTCCCTTACTCTCTAGCAATTTCTATATGAGTCCCCCTTGACCGAATGTGGGGAAATTCCTTCGGTGGGGTGAGTCAAGAAATTCGCGCACTCTTTTGAGTTCATTGAACGCATAAATTGCATGGAATGTAACCTTGCGCGATTGGGATTGTCCAATTAGAGACGCAATTGAAAGAACAGTAACAAGTTCAGCTCCAGGATTTCTGCGTGATTGGGTTGACAATAAAATAGAGCGCACCCGAATTTCGAGGCGCTTTCTCTATCAAAATTCCAGCACTCAGACGTAACAAAGCGTAGTGTACTCGTCACCTCCAGGGGTGGCTCTAGGGTGGGACAAACCGGACCCCAGCCCGGGGCGGCAAATTTTAAGGGTGGCATTTGGATCGAATGAGGAAAATATTTTTTTCTGTTACAAAAAAAATTGATATATTTTCTGAAATATTATTGGATGTGAATCTGGTATTTCATTTAACGTATCTTATTTCCTTATTTTGTACTCTGTATGTTTAATGTTAGTTTTCTTTTATATTGAAACTTGAAGGATTTAAGGCTGGAGTATATGTTACATAATGAAATTTGATATGTTTCACTAGTAACTTTCTCCCAATCCAGGAGTGCGGTCACAACGGACATTCCTTTCACACATACGGTCCGATCACGATGTCCGGTGTCAGCTGTCCAAAAAGGGACAGTGGTAATTGCAGTTTTTAGTAGATAGAAAGCTACAGGAGATGTTTTATTTTAGTCTCTTGAGTGTAGTTACTGTAAGTTAAAATAAAGGCTTGAGATCCCCATCATCATTAGACTCTTTTTCGAAGAAATTGGCCGGCTGAAATGAGCGATTTCTTCTCTTACATTTTACTAGTTTGAAATAATAACAAGTAATTATGTCCTTAATTTAAAATTATTTTTTTTTGAAGGCCTCAAATATATATAATATTATGCCGCCCTTTTGTTCAAAAGAATTATTCGCGTTTTATTGGAGTGTATTTATGTGAACAATTTATCTTTTTTTTTAATTATAATTTTTTGCTTTAGAGAGAGGGGCAGCATTTTCCGTTTTTGTCTGGTGCGGCAAAACTGCTAGAGCCGGCCCTGCCACCTCAAACCAGGACTGCAGAATAGTGACCATGTACTCCTCCCTGCAAAGCTAAGTTTTCTTTCATTTATTCTTTTATTTTGTATAAACGCAAATTTTACTTATGTAACAATAAATTTAATTAAATCTTAAAAAAAATGAGTTATTTAATCGAGTTTATTTTATTTATTAACATTGGCCATGATGCGATTTGCCAAAACCGAACCTAGGTTACTTAAATTAATAATTTATTATTGTGGCCTCGCATCCATTGTTTGAAATCAAAATGTATTACATATTCCCCTTTTCGAAGTGAATGAAATGGCGCGAGGGAATGTTTATTAATAGCAACACTAGATCTATTAGCAATGTAACTCGTAATTTTGAATCACGGTCGTGACAAGGACAATGCCGAAGCGGGCACCCTCTCACCCCAACTACCACGCCAATGGGACGGCTGAACCACATGGCAAATTTAACGTACATCAGCTCCGGTACGCGAAGGGTCTTCAGTGGCAATAGGGTTCGAATTCATGGTACACCGGTCGTTAACTGTGCCCATGACCACTAGGCAACCATGGCCACTCAGTGAAATGAAGAAAGTTTTTAATGAAGGATAATTTATAAAAAAAAAGATTAATTTTATGTATTTTACGAAAGCTCTACCAATCGTTATCAAATTTCTCTCGCAAATGTATATTTTCTGTAATTAATTATACAATAAATTAGAATTTTTGATAAAAATTGCTCTTGAAGGAGGGCACAACATTTTTCTTTAAACAAATAGTTAACGTGATAAGTTGGAATGAATTTAATATTTTCTTAATTAAAGATAGTGATTGCATCTAAATATATATTTTATACAAAATTTTAATTAAATTCTTTATGATACTAAAGCTTAATTTTTTTCGTGGGTATTTGATAGCAAGAAATAATTTTCTAAATCCCGCAAAATTAAATTACAAGTTTCTAATTTTTATATTCCTAAAATGTTTATTATTTTTTTAAAAAAAATTTCCCATTTTAAATTATTTAAAAACACAAATCATGCACTTGCTTTGAAACACTTTAATAAATCTTGATTGAATTAGTTTAAATGTAAAATTTAAATAGAGTATTAAAATTATTTATATAAATATGTGTAGATTGCAAACTTACTAAAGTAGAGTGAAATGCATTAAATACTATTGACCTATCATATAGATGAAGTGTGGCCAACCCAAATGACCTTGCGGGGCACTTCAGAAAAGCATTACAATCCAGCGGGCCGCATATAAAAGTATCCTGTGTGTAAATAATTTGTATTTGGATGTGTAATGCCTTTTTCTTACTCAAAATTAGATTTAAATTACGTTAAAATTGTAATATTCACGCCGTCCCTTACGTTATAATGGTGAATCAATGGGAACTTGGAGAAATCTTGGCGATAGAACCAAGTTGGCGTTATTTTTAGTGACCCTTTTGGCTACTTGGCGATAATTTTTGCCACCATTTTTGGTGAGTTTGGGGCCATCTGGATTCTTCTAGAAATTAGTAGAGAAATACACTAATTTCAAGATCTATGACGCAAGCGGGTCTCTCTCGAATTATCCGCAAGGGATATAAATAGAGAGATGCTTGCCGAAAGTCAGTCAGTCTGCTTTTGACTAGCGATCAGTTAGTATTGCTTTGATTGTTGAAGCGATTAGTGATTACTTCGGCTGTTGAACGAGCGATTCCTTGTGAATAATATTTTATATACGTGTATTTTAGACACCGTTAATTGTTTCCGAGTGCTGTTGAAGGTGTGAAGACCTTCTGAGATTTATTTTGTGAATATTGTTGCTGAGTCCTGTATTTCAAGGATTGGATTTTCTACAATAAATTCTCATCGCTCTTAAAGAATTGTCTTGTTCTGTGCGACTGATCTGCATAAAATCCTTGAACCCCGAACAACGTAACAATACGTTTATTTACGATTTGGATCCATTCCAAACATTTATTGTGGTGAAAATTTTAAACAAAATGAGTTATTATTATTTTTTTCAATACTTTTTATGAATACAACAAATAATATAAAAATATTTTTGTAAGTCAATTCCTACTTAGATCGACAAAGAAAAAATTTATTTTAGCTACTTTTTATTAAATAGTTACAATTAATATAAATATGTATATACATATGACAGAATCACAACATTAAGTGGTAATTAATTTTTATTAATTATCATTAAAGTATCGTATTGTCATCCGAAACAATCGTGTATATAAAATTTCAATTCAACTGAATGTTTTAAAACGTGCGAAAAATATCTTTTGAAGTTTCGACCCAGGTCGCTAAAAATGAAACCAACGTGGCTGTATCTGTAATTATTTAAATAATTAGTTTCAGTCAATTGATTTTAATTAATTATAATTAATTTATCATATTTTTACCGAAAACAATAGTGTATAGAGCATTTCAGCTCAAACGAGCTCTTTAAAATGTGAGGAAAAAAACCTTTTCATTTTTTGACACAAGTCCGTAAAATGGTCACTAAGTTACCAAAAATGATGCCAACGTATCTGTATTTGAATAATTAGTTTAAATCAATTAATTTTTATTAATTATAATTAAATTACTGTATTATCATCCAAAATAATCATTTGTATAAAATTTCAGTTCAATTGAGCGCTTTAAAATGTTTTTTATTAACGATTGAAAATTCTACGAAGATAAATAAATATATAGAGAGTGTGAGCTAATAGTAGGAATTGAAAAATTGATAACTGAATAACAACGATGCAAGGATCTAGTATGTCTAGCTCTAACAATAAGCAGAGCGATAAAGTCACAGTAATCAAGCGTGTTGCTGAGGTGGTCACTTTTTAGTGTTAAACTGCTGACTTCTACATATGTATAAAAACAGAAGCCACATAATAAAATAGAAACAGTCATGACATATATTTGTTCCAAAACATTTCACTAAAACAAATATATTGCAAAATAATCGTATTTTGTAAAATTGCAAGGAATCTTGCGGGCTGCAAAATTATTCAAGGCGGGACACATGCGGCCCCTAGGCCGTGGGTTTGCCACTCCTTATATAGAATTTGAAAACTATTTTTTGCTTGCAAAAGATTGATTAGGATTGCATGGATATTTATGAGTAGTATGTGTTTCTGTATATGCTACTGATGCTGAATCCAAATCAATAAATAGCAGCATAGCATGCACTTTAGATTTCTACTGCGTCAATTTCAAGTACTTCAATATGTCAAGTTCTCTCTAACTTGCAACAGTCTATTGTAACTCTTAACTTCGCAATTCTTTAAATTTCTATGAAAAAATTGTTTCAGCTAGTTCTCAAGTAATAATAAAAGGGAAAAATATAAAAAAAAAAATTAAGCAGTTTTAAATTGAATTTCAGTCATTTTTTGGTCTGTTGCAGAAGTGCAACATTGAGCAGTAGTGCTGTAAATTTGAAAACTTTCTTTTATATGAGTATTTTAATATTCATCATAAAATGTTTAAATTTTTTACCTGGTAATTTATTTCGTCAATAAACTAGAGGAAGCATAAAATATAATGGATTCTTTTTTACAGCAAAAACACAGTTCTTGAGGCATCAGAGATTTTTGTAATTGTTGTGATTTCTGGAAAAAATGTACTTCCATCTAGTGACAAAATAAGCATGTATTTCATTGCACTAATATTTTTTTCTCAGATAAGTGATTTGTAGAAAATTAAAAAAATATTGAGTCTGTTAAATTAAAATAAATCATATGTTGCAGAAAAGCAACAGTGCTAAGTTAAGGGTTAATTATATTCAGTGGATTTTGGATGTTTAAGAACACTAATGCATAAAAATAGCCTCCACGGTAAACTACATCAGTTCATCGAAAATAAGTTCAAGAATTCCCAAAAATGTGAATTGTAGAACAAAATCAAGCCGCTAATTGCAATGAGTGATCAACCTTAATACTATTATTAGACTTAAAGCAAAATTATCATAAAACACACACAAAGATACACATATATTGATGTAAATGTAAAAGTTTTCAACCTTAGTTGGACAACTTTTTAATAATGTCTTGCTTGTTTTTAGTTGATTACAAGTTCAATATCATATAAGCATGTATATATATATTTGTGTGCGTGTGTTGTGTGCGTGACAAATTCTCATTAATTCGAATATTCATCTCATCAATATTCGAAATATTTAGGCGTTAAATGTAATTTGATATATTATATCTTAAGACCTTTCAATATTTGTTTTATTTTCTTTTTCATGTGTTCACAAATTTTTTTAATTAGATAGTGCTGCTGAAGGGCGACTTAATTCTTAGGAAAATACAGATAAAAATATTTTTCTTTGATAAACAAAAATTTGACGAAAATAAAAATATGAAAAACGCGTTTTCGAAAGAAAAATATTTGAAATTCAAATCCAAGTCACATAAAAAGTAGATAGCATTAACAACTTTCTAAAGAATTGTATCATATTCCACGTTCCAAAATTTTGCGATAGTCACCAGCCACATTTTATAATTGATTATCTTAAAGCAATTTATCAAGCTTTACATAAAATTGAAATTCTTAGAAAACTATTCAATCCACAATAACTGTTCAAAATGAAGCTCTCAAATTCCCTTGGAGAAAATTATTTTTCTCTCAGCTTTCCGCGATTTTGGTATTTTCTTTAAATATTTTAATCCTTTAAAATGGAAAAGTCCTTCGTCATCAATCAGATTTCAAACGAATTTTATCCCAACTAAGTAAAATTAATAATTGCGTCAGACACAACAATTGTATCTTAATCCGAATATTGTTTTGAAAAAGTTTATTTCTATAGAAAAAATTTAGCCATGATTTTATTAATCCCCCCCTTTTCGATGGTTTCCAAAACAAATCTGTTTTATTGCCAATATATAATCTCTTGGAAAATTCTCTCTAAAATGGATGCAGGCTTTCTTTTAAATTTTAAAGCTATTTACATTTAGAAGTGATTTTATTATCTTAAAAGAAATTAAGAGTGGTTGTATATTTTTAAATATATATTTTAGAGCTAAAAATCATTTAATTCACGAGTTAATTTAGAAAGAAGAGAACTTTATAATGCAATTTATGATTCATATACGCATTTAATTTAACTTTAAAACGAATATATTTTCTCTTGACTTTTGTTATGAAAATTGTTAAGATGATAATTGTATTTTAAATAATTAATCTAGATTTGCATAAAATGTAAAAATTGTAAAATAAGATTAAATTAATATATAGTTTTAAGGGGAAGAATCTGCGCTCTTTAAAGTGCTCGTCATAATTTAATATCACTTCAACATATCACAAAGCTCTAAAATATTTTAAATAAAATCTAAAAAAAAACTGTTTAGCCTTTAAATTTCCTGCAGTTTTATCTTCATTTTACGTTACAAAAGCATCATTCAATTTCATATAATTGCATTGGAAATGACAACCTGACTTTATGTTATGTACTAAGGTGAGTTCATTTTAATAAAAATATTTTCTATATGGTGAAATTATTTAGACACAGAAAAATATAAAAAGGATTTAAAGGCATTTTATTTGAGGATTATATTTAACTCAGTCTTTCAATATCACAAATATAATTTGTTATATTTACATAAATCATTATGAGATCACCAATTTTCAAATTTATTAAATTTAGCATCTTCAAAAATCACAAAACAAAATTTATTAATTTAAATAATTAAATTTTTGTAGACAAATTTTCAAAAACGTTCTTTATTTCTTCAGAAGAAATTCCAAATATTTGTGTTGTTAAACAATTTAAATCTTTCAAATACCGGCTCTAAAAAGGTAAAAATGATTTGCACAGTAACAAAATAAAGAAAAAAACTGTTAACTAAGTATACATATTCGATTTCTTTTCAAGTGATCAAATAATTATTTTTAATACAAAAATATTGAAAAAGATATAATAAAAATTCTTTTTCTACGAATTTATTTAATTATGACTTACCTTTTTTGTTTATATGCATAAAATATTCAATTTATTTTAGTAAATTAGATAGCTTCTTTTTCCTATTTGTACTGATGTGACAAAAAGACTGAATAAGAAAACATAAAAACTTCTATTTATCTGCCAATTTATTTAATTCTAAATTATCTTTTTTGCTTATACGTACAGCAAGAAGACAATTTCAAATGAAGTATTCAGTTTATTTAACTAAAGCAAACAGTTTTTTTTTCTTATGTGACTGTAAGAATGAACCAATAAACTAATTCAATATTAGAGTAATAAAATTTTTCAAAAGAATGAAAGTATGAAGTTGATTATACATTAATTTTTGAATTCTCAAAAGCAATAACTCTCTAATTTTGTTTAATATGATAAAAATAAACAAAAAAAAATGCATATTTCTTACTACAATGAATTTCAAGAAAGCCAGGGAACCTATGAAATTTAACTCTCACTTTAGTATGATTGTATATTATTGTCACATTCTGAGTAACACAAGGGTTTTGGTGATGAAGTTCCTAATTTTGAGTGCTAATATTGACGATCATGACATCTGATTTGTATTTGTATAAGCCGGTTGGGTGGCATAGTTGGTTTGTCGCTGGCCTTCTAAGCCCAAGGTTGTGGATTCGACCCCGGCCCAAGTCTGTGGACTTTCCTGATGCAGAAAATCAACAGCTGCCATGTCGTATGATTATACAGCATGAAAGAGATCCTATGAGTGTCCATTTCTCTTGGATTTAAACACCTAAGTACAAATTTCGCATCGGCAGATCTCAGGTTGCTCCCTCTGGAGAAGAAACTGGGCGTAAAAATTACTTGCGGCAATTAGTTTATTAGAAAAGGATTAGAAAATGATTAATTAGAAAAGGATTTATTTCTTTAAATATTTCGGAAATTCCTAACTTAAGAAAGTACCTATCTAACTTGTAGACACCCTGTGTTTCATGTCTCTTATATTAGTTTATTTAAAAACCATTTAATATACAAAATATAACATATGTTTTTATAATATGTTTTTTTCAGCTGTAATCAGGTCGTAATAGCGGAGTGGTCATGGTCGCAAACTCGAGATCGGCTTTCTTTCTGTGGAGTCATAGGTTTGAGCCTCGGTACCACAAAAGATTTATCGTGTAAAGCAGCTTAAGGTATCCGACTACGTTCAGAACCGTGATTTTTCAAAAGCATATAGATGGATAATATTTATGTTATTTAGTGTCACTTAGATTAGAAAATGTATATAAAATTGTTTTAAGAATATTATTACAATAAAAAATTATTTAAGTACCATATTTTGAAAAAAAAATGAACAAAAGGAATGAGCCATTTTTAAAATATTCTCCTTTTGTGAAAAATGCTTTTATTATATAATAATATTTTGCCTGTGCATAGCTCAGACCTCTGTACAAAGGCTCAACTAGAATTTTTGAAATATGTAACTTAGAAGTGGATTTAACCATATTTTACTACAGCAGAGGGAAGAAATTTTAAGAAAAAAACGCCGATAATTATTTCAATGGGTGGTAACTCTAAAAATAATGTGAATTTTTCAAAATTCATATTTAAGACTGTCTGGAGAAGTCTTTACTTTATATAAGCAAAATATTATTATTTTAGAAACATTTTTCACAAAAGTAGAACATTTTGAAAAAAAGATTATTCTAAGTTAATTTTTTGCCGAAATATTGTATTTAAATAATTTTTTTTTGTCAAAATGTCCTTAAAACAGTTTTATACATGTATTCTAATCTAAGTGACACTGAATATCATGAAAATTATCCATTTATGCGCTTTCTTAAAATCACGGTTCCGAACGTAGTCGGATACCTTAATCAAGTTTTAATGTGTCAAAGCTCAAAGTTCTGATGTGGCTTGGGGTGGAAGCTTTGAGAGCAAGATGTCTGTTTCGGTGTCGTATTCGTCAGTTGACCATAACAGTGAAATCCTTCGTCAGAAGCTCCAATGTAGCCTTGTAGTGCAAAGTTAATGAACAATCACTAAACTGGAATAAATGATTTTCATTTATTTGACGTTCCTGTAAAACTATCTTATACCAACTCCGGTTTATTTAAAGGTAGGATTTTTTTTTCTTTTTAAAAAGTGGAGGTTTAGATTTTTCAGCTTCAAGTGAGATATTTGATTCATATTTTTTTTTTCCTTTATAAAAAGAAGTGCTAAAAAATTGAATAACCATTAAATAGTTGTGCATGGACAAAAATTATTTTTTATATTAATGCAATACCATTATATTAAGCAAATATTATGTTTTTTTTTTAAATTACGTAAATATATATACGTAGAGGAATCAAAAAGTAAGGTAACGAGATCTCTGATGGTGTGCATATTACTCGTATAGGCAAAATTCCCTCTAAAGGTAACAAAGACGACCAAAGCATTCAAATGGTTCCTGTAGAGATGGAGCTGGTTCTCTAATAATACGACTAAATCTCAGTTTGATGATTACTGCATTGACGGAAACATGATCTGTGTAATTGAAATAAGAAGTGCATCATGATTTGTAGGTTTAAAGAAAAATTCTCCTGCTGATATTCATCGGCAGTTTATATTGGGTTATTCGGAAAGTAATTTCGTTTTTTCCCGTCAGAGGACTTAATTACGTTTTTTCGAAACCAACTTCACACTTAAGCCGCATAACCATTATATGTCTTGAGCTGATATTGCAAGGCTTGTGGGTGAAAAAGTTCTATTAATTCTACGCAGTAGTTTTTGGTTGGTGCCCTTTTAAATATGGAGAGCAATAAGCAGCATTTTCGTCATATTTTACTTTTTTAATTCAGAAAAGGTAAAATTGCTGTCCAAGCGAGAAAAAAATTGACGGATGTGTATGGAGAAGGCGTATTAACAGTACGTCAGTGCCAGAACTGGTTTGCAAAATTTCGATCCGGCAATTTTGATGTCGAAGATGCACCACGGTCTGGAAGGCCGGTCGAAGCTGACAAAGATGCGATAAAGGCATTAGTTGATACAAATCGGCGAATAACCACACGAGAGATCGGTGAGAGATTAAATTTGTCGA
>BMAV01001893.1:106585-121738 GCA_019973955.1 Trichonephila inaurata madagascariensis
TCAAAAATTTTCATATCAAGTAATACTGAAGTATAACTATTGACTGTGAATGAGAGAGGTAATATATATTCTCTCTCACAAACAACATTACCAAAATATTACTGCTTATTACAACGCGTGATTTTAGTAATAGAAAAGATTTAGAATTATTTCAATCTGCAAATTACAAAATGGCTTTTTGAGATAAGCCCTTAGGATCTCTTTTAATGCATTATTCTTTTTTTAGATACAGAAAAAATAATTTATAATTGCATTTTGTACCATAATTAATTTAAGAAGTGTGCATATAAAGGGATTGTGGTACTCAGCTAATATTTTTCAAATTAGTTTTATACATTATTTTCAAGACAGGCCCTAAAATGATTAATGTCTCTAATTGAATTATATTATTGAAGTATGTACTTATGTCTTGAGTATATTATATAAATGAAATTAGATAAAAACTCACACTATTTTGTAAAGGATTTGCATAATTTTTGTTTTCATTTTTTTTTTTTGTCAAGTCGTCTATTTTCCAAGATTTCAAGTTCATAGAAATACCTATAGCGATTAAAGAATTGTATCGTTGTTTTCATTCAAAAGATAAATATATTTTACAGTTTGATATGAATATGAATAGTATGTTTTACTCTAAAATGAACCGGAAATATAAATTTTAGTTAAAAAAATAAAAATGTAACAAAAATTACAATAAAAGTCTAATTCATATCTAGAATAATTAAATTTAAACGTCTAATAAAAATCAACTTTATCCTTTTCACGCTAACTCAACCTGACATTTACTCTTCGCCTTTTAGAATGTCGCATCTCGTAACGATTGCAACCTTATATCTAAAAATGATAAGATGCATTTCCTTCCATTTCACCTATTTTCCTAAACTTAATGAAATGACTGTGAACTTCGTGGATAAAGAATAATCGATATAATAAAATATGTCTTGAAAAATGTCTCAATGAAACAAAACGTATCTGTGCATATATTTTTATATAACTTATAAAAATGTATGAAAAATAAATCAAACTTTTAAGTCATCCTATTTGCTTAAATTGTATTAAATTAAATCTACATTACTCTAAAAATGTAGAAAGATTATCAAGCACTGATCATTTTACACCTTGATACGAAATTCTTTTTGAAGAAATGCCTCTCTTTTCGTATTTTTACTTTTTACTTCATTTTTTGTTTTAAGTGAAAAATACGTAGATTCTCATTTTCCCTCAGTCAATTCATATTCAAAACTTAATAGTTGTTGTTACATCCCTGTTACGACGGTTGACTTTTGTGATTTACATCGTAAAAAAAATCAAGCTCTTTTTATTTAACCCCTTAGCCCCTTATATATACGCCTCACTCAGCGGTTGCGTTGATTTCCCTTGGCGTATGTATACACCTTTCTGAATTTAAAACCTTTACATTGCACTGCAATATGTAAAAGTGTTCCGAAGGCTTTGGAATGCAATACAATGACCTTGATAGGGTTTTGTGAAGGAATCACTATTTCAGAGAAAGAATTATGTACTTATGCCTTTTCCTTTCCTTCCAAACGCTGAACAATTGCGTGTGTCTGTGTGAAAAATAGTGGCACTGGGGAATGATTAATGCATCCTTTTCTCTACAGCTCAGGGATTAACTATTACGTGATCAAAAGACTACCATTCCTAGAACACATGTAAATACAGGTGAATAATTTCAACAGTTCATTATAAAGGGGGGGGGGGTTAGGGGGCTAATGGCAACGAACCTCGTAATTTTGAAGCACTCAACTGATGAATTCGATATCTGAACTGTCAACCCCTTTTTAAACTACCTCATCACGCCAATGGGAACAGACTCCAAATCCCTAGAAATTTAACGTGCACCAATCCTTCTACACTGCGGATCTCCAATGGCATTAGGGATCCATTTAATAATACGACACCCACGTTGATATGACCATAACCACTACGATACTGTGTCTCTTAATCATATATACAGTGAAATACGTTTAACGCGAAAACGCTTAAGGTATCCGACTACGTTCGGAACTGTGGTTTTAAAAAGGCACATAAATGGATAAGTTTCATGATATTTAATGTCACTTAGATTAGAATGCATGTATAAAACTGTTTTAAGGGGATTTTGGCAAAAAACAATTTATTTAAATACAATATTTCGGTAAAAAATTAACTTTGAATAACCCTTTTTTTTCAAAATGTTCTACTTTTGTGAAAAATGCTATTATAATAATATTTTGCCTGTATATAGCGCAAACCTCTGCACAGAGGCTCAACTATGATTTTTGAAAAATTCACATTGTTTTCATAGTTATAACTATTTGAAATATATAGTTATCTGAGTTTTTTTCTTAAAATTTCTCCCTTCTGTTGTCGTAAAACATAGATTAACCTACTTCTAAGTTATATGTTTCAAAAATTCTTGTTGAGCCTCTGTACAGAGGTCTGAGCTATATACATGCAAAATATTATTATAATAGAAGAATTTTTCACAAAAGAAGAATATTTTGAAAATGGGTCATTCTATGTTCATTTTTGTCAAAATATTGTACTTAAATATTTTTTTATTGTAATACTATTCTTAAAACAATTTTATATACATTTCTAATCTAAGTGACACTAAATATCATAAATATTATCCATTTACACGCTTTTGCAAAATCACGGTTCCGAACGTAGTCGGATACCTTAACATGAAAATATTCCCCTTCTGGAAATGAACAATGTATAGGACACACCAGCTGCGCAGGACAGATTTAAAAGGGCTATGAAATGAAACAGAGGCGATTTCACCTGTTTCATAGAAAGGAGTCTAACTTAGCTTTGAAATACCCTCGGAATAGCCTTTGACACGAGCCAATTTTGTTTATCCAATATACTTCACCCTCCATTCCTACAAACACCACACAAAAATATCTATCTCTCATCTGTTGGCTTTGAAATTCAGTGACAAGCACATCACAGTGTAACTAAAAACCAGTGAGTTTGATTTGCATTATTTTTTTCTATTTTAGGAGAATTTTTTGTGAGCACAGTGGCAAAGAGCTCAAAGGGAAAGCAACCTGCTATTTGGCTTAAAATAAATATGAAGCTTCTTAAAGCTGATGATCAAAAACAGAAGGTGAAAATGAAAATCCGAAAAGATTTTGGTATTTGTAACTCAAATTAATCAACAATAATTAAAAAAAAGAGAGAAAAATTACGCAAATGTATGAAAGGTTTTTAAAAATACATGCATATACACATATCTATGTAAATAAAATGTACTCTAATTAATTTACTTTTGTTGAATATATGTATCAGTCACCCCAGGTTCGTGTTAAATGATGTTCACTCTAAACAGACTTTTAATAAAACTATTTAAAAAAAATTCATATTCAGAACACGTTATTTAAAAGATGCGAACACTTCCAAAATTTTCTAAAATTATTATTTATTTTTTTCCTTTTCAAATTAATACATTTTTTGTGAGCATATTTTCCTCTTAACATTACGTTCTTCTTTCGTATAAATAGAGTAACAAAAATGTTTCTTATTTATGGCTGCTCATTTATTATAAGTTTAATTTCTTTTGATTCCAGAGAGTATGAGCGAACCCAAGTAATTAACAGAAGATAACATAAAATTCATTTCTACTACATAGGGAAAAAGTAGGAAAACAGAAAGTGAAACATTTAAAGAAACTCAAAGCTCCCAATATTCAATGATAACATTAATCAAAAGGAATTGGAGAACGATAAACTCGAGGAATCTTGCGTGACTAGAGCTGTGCTTGCGTGCCGTCAGAAAGTCTTTCTATTTTCCAGATGAAACTACTTCACCATTTTCGAATTATATTCTACCTCCATAAAAGGTTACGTTACTTTCGAAAATATTAAGTTATCATTTGAAAATATCCTCAAAATTCCATGCTTCATTACAAATTTCGTACACATTATGGCAACTGAATTAAGTTATTCAGTCTGTATTCCATATTTGGCGTCTTCTAATACTCATGTCGTCCAAAGAGAAGGTTAGAAGTCGTTTTATGAAATTGCTCTCTGTATGAAAATAGACATTCTGAAAAGGTTTTGAGTTATCATTCTATTTTTATTGTTTTCCCTCGAGCTTTCATGGATCTTTCAGAAAATTGTTTCAGTTTCTGAACTTAATAGAAAGGCTATACTAGAATACTTCATACTAGTTTAATATTTACATTTCCATAAATCAATAAAAGGAAAAATTGTTCTACGACTAAGAAAAATCGAATAAATATGTCTTCAGAAAAATGTTTTAAGAAAGAGGAAATATGTATAGAATTATTAAAATACATTTATTGTACTCGTGTTTTGCTATATAGGAACTGATAAAGTTAAAGAAAAATTTAAATTTTCTTTCGTCTCCAAAGTTAAGGTGAAAAACAAAAACAAACTGTTTGGGGAGTATTCATTTAGTTGCAATAAATTAAAAGGACAAAAAACACTAAAATAGTTTTACTTCTTACAAAGTTATTAGCTATTTTGGAACATAACTATTTTATGTGCTTTTTGATAGCTATTAATAGCTATGCAATGCACAAATAAGATATTCTAACTTAATATGCTGCAGGGTTGTATTTTTTTATGGTATGAAAAGGAACACAAAGGTTCATAGAAAAGAACATACTATAAAGAGAGATTATAATTAAAATATATTCAATAAATAGTATTTTTTTCAAGAAAGCAAAACATTTCACCGTGCAAACTTTCATAGCACATTATTATTATATTTGTATAAATAAACCATAAAGAATATTGTTTCTTGTAGAACAGAAAATTCAAAATTATTAAGACATGGTTGCCCCAAAATAAAAATATGAATTTATGTTGTTGTTTCTAATGCCACCTGTCTGACGTAGTCAGATCGAGGCCCACGAAATTCATCGTGGCTAGAAGCTCGCCTGTCGTTGGCCTTGAGCACCATACAGGCGACAGTACGAATTAGCTCGGCAAAATTCCCCAAAGGGACGATATATGGCGACACAACCCATCTCCACCTTCACAATTTTGGCATGGAACTGAAAGGGAGGGAAATATTCTCCAGTCCCCTGCACTCGTGATTCAGCCCACAATGCTTTCGGACCCACTGATTTAACGAGCACGTACTTGGAGGCATCGGGCATCGAACTCAGGCCTTCAGGTCTGGAGTCCGATGCTCTAACCACTCGGCTACCCACGGCCTATAATGAAATCTATTAGTTATTTTTATAACACATTAAATGAAATAATATGATTGCATTAATTAATGATACATAATAAATACAAATAGCTATGTGACTAAGTAACTTAAAAATATCATCATATAACGGAATTAATAAAATTTATTGAATCACTTTTTCCATAATTGTTTAATAGGGCTTTAATGAGTACAGACAGATCCTGATTTATACCGAAGTTCTATTTCATGAATTTTCGGTATCCCCAATTAAAATTGAAGGCAAAAACACCTATTTAATGAATAATAAACCTCGAATTAAAGAACTATTTAAGCAGCCAAAAACCTTTTTGTATTAGTTTGGATTAGAAAAAATTGGATTTGTTTTCAAACTACATGTAACTTTTTCTTCGGAACACAGAAAAAAAAAAACGTTTCTTGAAAGCAGAAAATTTTGACGGTACAGGATGCAGCCCACTATTACATTTTACAAGTCCAGATGTGTCATCAATATAAATTATTGAGTAAGTTTTGAACAGTATAGGAAATTCATTTCTTATCTCATCCCACTCCACAACGCAGAGGATATTTTAAAAAATTAAGTTGCTCTCTTTTTTGAGACAAGTAAGGCTTATTATATGTACTATTTGCAGAAGTCATATGGAAAGAAGTTACTTCTGGGATACATCTTAAAGATAATGTTACTTTTAATGACGAACTGTCCGTTTGTGCAATCGAAATTGAGGAAATATCTGATTTGTTGGAGTCAATGAATAATGATTTGGGTACAAAAATTGGTAATGAAACTATTATCAAAAATTACATTTTCTAATGCTTTAAATTGATTGGAAATAATGGAAACACATACCCAATGTTGCATGATGTGAATGAGACAGTATTTTCTTCTATATATTGTGATATGGCCACACTTTGGTGACCATATCTTTGATTGACAGCGTGAATTAGAGGTGTGGGATTCTCAAAATGAATAGACATTTTAAAATTCTTAATATGACTTTATTAAGAATATAACACTTAAACTTCTAATAATTTAGATAAATTTATATAAGTGAGAATCTAATGAACCAAACACACAGCGATTGTTAAACCGAATTGCGTAATTTAGACCACTTTATCTAAATAATTATTTTATCCGCCTACTCTCAATTCTGATAATATTACAAGTCTTAATATGAAATAATCAGTCCTACCTTAATCCAAACTAAGATTCAATCACGGTACGGAAACGTCTGGGCGAGCGTGCAATGGTATGCACCTTGTATCAATGGCTGAATATCCCGGTAACTTTATGATAGGTTGTCAATTCACACTCGTATCTCTTCCAAACATAACTTTCCCTAAATTGCCATACTGTTTACTGAAACTTTTGTTCTTTTAAAAGCTATCTTATTTGCATTTCATAATCGCATTTCTCTTCTTGGATTTTGGTTGGAAAAGAGTTGCCATTAATCTTGGCTGTCAAAGAACCCAGAGGTTATGTTACATAAAAGACGCGCACAATATAAAGTCAAAAAAAAATATTCATTCGAATCAGGAATCAAAAAGTTTGTCAAATATGTATTAGTTAGTATTTAAAAATTTCCAATTAACAGGTGATTAATAATTCGCTAATAGTATTTTTAGCTGCTGAATAAAAAGTGTGCTGTTGTGCTGTTAAAGGTGTTTTTTGTTTAGATATTTTTTGTGTAGTTGCTTATTATATAATTTCCAAAAGGTAAGTGCAAAATATTTGCATTTTGGACCCGATATAACGAATAACCCTGAATTAACGAATAAAATTTTCAGTTCAAAGCCGATGAATTCGTTAAATCTGGTCAATTTATATTTCCCCATCCCTCTTTTTAGAATAAATGTGCAGTTCAAATTAAATAATTTTCAATAATTAATAAATACTCATATAATGGGAATAAAGTATTGTGTTTTCAAATTATCAAAAATACTTATACATTATTTGACATACATAAATATGATCCCACAAACAGAAATTCGAAGTTGAATTTTGATAGTGTTAGGAAACTAACAATGGTTGTGCAGTTTTGACAAGAGAGAAGGAAAGTTATTAATTCTTTTAACATAATTAAAATAACTTAAAGGTCGAATGAATCAATACATATAACATGTATATGTGTTGATTCCAAAAATATTTATAAATATGTTATTATAAGCACTTTTTAAACTAATGAAATTTTAAAATATATCTAAAATGAACACATTCTCAGCGTTGATATTTCCAGGATTTTAAGTTATTTAAAACTAGGCTCCACTGAAATAGAAAATAATGGAGGTAAAAAAAAAAGAAACTAGTAAAATGCACAAAAATCAATACTTTTTAAAATTTATCGAATCTGATTATGCTTAAAGTAGGGGATAGAGTAACGGATATTAAATGTTCTTTATATAAATTCAAATTTACTGAAAATAATATAGTTTTTTATAACAAAGCTTAAAATAATTTGAAATAATCATTTAAAAATAAAATGTATTGAAAAAATTCAGGTATTCGTAAATGCTTTCGTTGCGAATAAAAATCTTTTATTTCATTGTAGATAACTAAAAGTCTAAGCTGTAATTGTAGATTTTAAATCCATTTGCATGGTATTCTAATTACATTTTAGAAATGGGGAAATAGATTTTCTAAATGCGATACCTAACTACTTTTTGCATTAAAGCGTGAAAAATGCTTTGACGTCATTACAACAAACTCTACTAAGAGTTAGTAAAAAAAATAAACATATTTTTTCCATTAGAACTTTTATTTCGGGTGTTAATGATAAAAGGTAGTTCGGGGCTAAAAGGTAGTTTTATAAATAGTGTACCTAACGCTTACCACTTTTTAAAAATCTATTTAATATCTCAAGTAAATGTATGTAATTCGTATTTGAAGTTGCCATTAATGGTGTAATGAATGTAAGGCATATGTTTCTCGTGTTTCGTTTGCTGTATTTATTTAAAAATGTTAATAATTCTTATAATGCTGAAAAAATAAATTATAAAGATTAGTATAAATTGGGAGTTCTTTTTTAAGCTCTTCTCCTTTTCTTTATGTATAGTTTAAGTATTTTTTTTTCTTTTTGGTGAGATAAAATCTGAAAAAAAAATATAATTTTTTCGGTTTTATCGCATATTAATATTATTATGTTTGATTTTAGATAAATTGAATTAAGGTATCCGACTACGTTCGAAACCATGATTTTGCAAAAACGTATAAATGGATATTATTTATGGTATTTAGTGTCACTTAGATTAGAAAATGTATATAAAATTGTTTTATTAATAGTATTACAATAAAAAATTATTTAAGTACAATATTTTGACAAAAAATGAACATAGAATGACCCATTTTCAAAATATTCTCCTTTTGTAAAAAATGCTTCTATTTTAATAATATTTTGCCTGTATATAGCTCAGACCTCTGTTACAGAGGCTCAATTAGAATTTTTGAAATGTATAACTTAGAAGTGGGTTTATCCATGTTTCATGACAACAGAGGGGAGAAATTTTAAGAAAAAAACGCCGATAATTATTTCAAATGGTTGTAACTCTGAAAATAATGTGAATTTTTAAAAAATCATAGTTGAGCCTCTGTACAGAGGTCTGAGCTTATAAAGGCATATAATAGAATCATTTTTCACAAAAGGAGAACATTTTGAAAAAAAGATTATTCTAAGTTAATTTTTTGCCGAAATAGTGTATTTAAATAATTGTTTTTATCAAAATGTCCTTAAAACAATTTTATACATGTATTTTAATCTTAGTGACACTAAATATCATGGAAAGTATCCATTTATGCGCTTTTTTAAAATCATGGTTCCGAACGAAGTCGGATACCTTAAGATAATTGTTTGAAGCAATGATGTCCGAATTGCATTGTAGAGTAATGGATTAATGAAAAACGAGTGTTGAAAGCTGTAAAAATTTGTAATTTCTGCAACATAAAATATATAAAGAAAGAAGTTTCAGCAAAACATAAATAAAGTTAAGAAACTAATACATGAACTACTGTTTACTTATCACTCTATCTTCATTCTAAGCATTTTTCAAATTGAAAAACTTTTGTTTCGGAAACTAGGCGACACCACTGGGGAGACGACACGTTTATATTATTCATAGATTATAAAGAATTGATAGAAGTTTTAGTGATATAGAAACAAAGCTTTTCTCATTCCAAAAACAAAGAACGAATTGTCTCCTCCCCAACTGTGAATATAATAAATAATGAATAATAGATTCTCTCTCTCTCTCTCATTTTGGAAGTAGGCTAGACGTCAATTTTTTTAATAGTATTTTATTAGAAATGCTTTCAATAGAACTTTCATCAAGAGTTTGTATTTTTTATCCGAATGAGATATATAGGCTTATGCTGTAGACAGCTTGTAATATATATTAATTGTTAACCCTATGTACAATTATTGCTTTACTTAGAAATAAATGAATTGATTCTAAGAGATAACGTCTATACAATTATTTCCGATCAATCAGTATATTTTTTTTTCGGGGGGGGGGGTATTCATTTCAGAAAATGTAAATTAACGTTAAGTTTACATTTTAAAGTCCAATTTATATTACAGATTCTGAGCGACTTCGCCCTGAGGTCGCTCCCTCACCGTCCTGCCTACCTAAGGTGTTGGAGAAAACAAAGCATGACCAGAAATTTCCATAATAACTCAAATTTATTATTATTCAAGCACACTAACTAACCATACGCTAAACCAGAAAAGGAAGCCCTAGGAGTGATATAAAGAAAGCAATAAGCCCTAAGTGAATAAGCGCAAGTAAACAGTTCGATTTAACCTAATCAAAGTTAGACTATAAATTCTCAATCCACTAAATTAGTATAATGGCAAACTCCTTTCTTACTCACGTTGTGCAATTCAATTAAATCTCACCTTAGTAACGCTGCAACAGATTCTCCGCTCCTTCTTTTACAATTCCCAAACTCTGACTTTATGTACTCTAACTAATCTACATAGCAGGGTTTCTTCTTGAGAGGGATGGCTGTGATTTAAATGCGATTGCTAGTTCAAATATTCCCTAAGAGGGTTAGTGAGAAGGTCCCGTAAAGACCCGTCACAAGCTTTAATATCTTTCTCCTCAGATGCATACATAAATAAATTTTTAAAAAATTATTATTTCTATATGAAATTGAAGATATCCCCAAATGTGTATAAGAAGAAAAAAAATTGTAAATTAATTGAAATTTTAGAAAGCTATAACAAAGAAGTATAATATATTTTTGTAAAGTGGCATGAATAATGAGAAGTTACATTTACGTTTAGTATATCCATCATAAAAGACTATTTTTGTTTCCCTCCTCATTTGGTCAAGTTTAATACATATTTCAATTTGAGACGTCAAGTTTTACTTCCTTCAAAACTGCTATAAGCGTACTTCCACAAAATACTATTTCTGAATAAACAAATTGTAATCATAATAATTAAAGTAAGAAATTCAAAATAGTCCGTTTTAATTTACCCTAGGATCTCTTATTTTTGGATTTTATTGTTGAAACTGCAATTAATAAACTAGAAAAATTTGTGGCATAGATCAATTAATTTTTTAATACAAAATAGAATTTTATATTTTTATTCTTCTCGAGAATTTCATTTTATGCAATTAAATATATCGTTTCAAAAACGACCACTGTGCCGTGGCACTTTTGTGTACTGCTAAGTTTTCGAAGTTGCGAGTCAGTCAGACTGTTTGGAGCTTTTAGAAGATTTGGACCTAGTACACATAAAATACCTGCATTCCTGGACAAACAGGATGCTACCGAGTCACGTTTAGTGACATTGATTCGTTGGATAGTTGAAGCATTAAACGGCCGGCTCAAGAAGTGGAGAGTTTTAACCAATATTATTCCAAATGTTCAAATACCATATATTGGAGATTATGTTAAAACCGTCTGTGCAATTCTAATGCTTTCCACCGAGCAAGAAGTAAAAATATTGAGGACGATAATATAATTGCCCAACGAATGCGACTTAGTGAAGAAGCTTAATTACTTACAACAAACAGTTGAAGAAAATGATTGGGCAAAAAAAGGGTGATACAGACTTTGTTAAATGACTCTAATCTTCCAGATTTCCCACAATTAACATTGACGGAGCTACAAATCTATCTCTACTCTACTCTCTACAACTCTCTTTAACTTTTGGGATATATCAGCTTAAGCAAAGTCGATCATACACTCACGAACACATTAATCAATTGGGGCTGTACTCTGTTTACGTAAATCGAGAAAAATCCTCAGTTGTTCGACTCCAGTTGAGATCACGACACACAAGTTTAAAAGTATATAACATATCGAGATAAGAACAGGTATAAGTCATAATCCAAACATTGAATGGTATTGTCAGAGCAATGTTGGTGCTGGAGTTGTTAGCTGCTGTGCACATGTTGCATCTTTACTTTGGTACTTGGGATACTGGCGCCATAATCCCACTTAGACAAAAACACCAAGTCTTGGATATGCTGATACACTTCAAGAAGCTACTGGAGGTTAGTCCAGTGACGATTCAGCCAATGAAAGTGAGAAGGAAATATAATCGAAGATATTTGTTATAAATAGTTTAACATTGTTATTTTTTCCTGTTTTCTCTATTTAATAAAAGAGTTTTTTGAGAAAAACCTATCATTCATATTTCGACTGAGTATCAGTGTTAAAAAGATATCGGCTCATTATATATAATGAGCCAATGGGTGAAAAAAGGCCGATCCTTACCCACCTCCTTTGATTGGGTTCATAACCCATCTGTGATATGGATACATCTGTTTTATGAAGTAACTTTGAATGAAGAGGAAAAACTAATTTCGGTCTGTAATTATGGAGATTTTATTTCAAGACATTTCGATCAGTCTATGAATTCATTTAGCATTCAAATTAGTGGTAACTATTTCATAATAGTCAAAAATGCTTTAAAAATATTATTACAATTTCCTACATCATATTTGCGTGAATTCGGATTTTCAGCAATCGCAAATACAAAAATGAAAGACTGATGTGAAATGAGATGTAAATGACCAAATGAGACTGGCATTATATTATTTTTTCCTTCAAATATAAACGAAATTATCAAAAATAATCAAGCTCACATTTCACATTAATCGTATTTTCATAACTAATTTGTAATTAATTGATAAACATTTTGTTGTCTTTGTAGTATTTAGTACTTTATTTAACATTGAAAACCATTACACTAAAATTGAAAACTGTTTTACATATTATATTACAGATAAGTAAAATTATATGAGTCTTATTTTATTGTTAATGAGCCGCCAAATTTTAAAATTGTTAAAAGTGTACCACAACAACAACAACAAAAAAAGGTTGATAATCACTGTCCTACAGTAAAGAGCAAACTATAGTTAGAAAATTAAATCGTGAAGAGTAAAGAATAGAGCTGTATCTGTGCTCACCACACCAAGACACACTTTACATAAAAATGAAGATTATCCAACCTAGAAGAGACACTTGAGAGAGCTAGTTCCTCCACTGACTGATATTTTATGCCCTTCAGCCTGCTGAACTCTTTGCTCTGAAACATGTTTATAAAGACTTACAATGTATTCACCTGTTAGCTGAGCTACTGGCTGTTGCTGATTTTGCTTCACCAAGCGGTAGTACAACGAATGATGCACGTATGTTCCTTGCTGTGATATCTACTATTGCTATCTGTGTAGCTCACAGATTTTGCTTGAGTACTCACAATGATAACTAGCGAGCATCCAATGAGCAGTATAGTTTCGGAGATTCTCGTTCCAAGCCGTTGGACCATTACAGTTTTCACGCAATAAAAGTCAATAAATCAGTTGCTCCCACATTGCACACACATGTAATCAACAAAAAGAGGCTTCTGTATCCCTATTAACAGTAAAAAATCATTTTTCCTATGTACTAATAATTTAACATGACAAATATTTACAATTTTAC
This sequence comes from Trichonephila inaurata madagascariensis, assembly GCA_019973955.1. Lineage (NCBI taxonomy): Eukaryota > Metazoa > Arthropoda > Arachnida > Araneae > Nephilidae > Trichonephila > Trichonephila inaurata. Next base: position 119,703 of record BMAV01001893.1, read on the forward strand.
CATAATAGCATTTTTTTTTTTAAATCCTTTAACATATACAATGTAAGAAGACTACTTTTTATTTCTCTGTGTAATATTAACTGAAAAAATGTGATTTAGGTTTAAATTATTCATTTGTTGTAATTCTATTTTAAAAAAATAATTTGTTTACATGCACAGACTTATACACGTCCCATTAAAAAAGAAACAACATTATTTTATAAAATATTTTGATTTAAGAATTCACTTCATGCACACCCAACATTTTCTCCAAGAAATGTTAAAGAACAGGATTTACATTCTTCTTTTCTGAAGTATTTACCAATTGTAGATTTTACAATAATGCTCCAGAAACAAAGATAAAAATTCAAGGAAAACGAAACTTCACCCAAATTCTTTTCTACAGATACAAAAACAAACATTCCCTCATGAACTATAAAAACAGGAAACACCAAACGGAGAAGAAAGGTGAGATAAGGATAACTAACCCTCTTCTCCAAGAAGAAGAAAGAGTGAAAGGCGAATACATTTCCCCAGGAGAGTCATCCCTTCCGAAAGCTAAAAGGTGTAAATCTTCCATCATTTGCATTTTGAAAGTCTGCATATTTCATGAGATGACTCCAGCTGAAAATTTTGATGTTATTTTTGGTGAAACGCCTAGTCTGTGTAAACGCCTAATACTCGGAATGCTTGTATATCTGCTAGCTATCCCTGTTTTGCAAGTCTACGCATATCACGCAGAATTCTGCTCTAGATTTTGCTTCATACAAAAATAAACTAATCATATTTTTTAAAATTTTTTTTTTTTTGAAAATTAGAGTGATACTTGTTTTTTAGTTTCTGTTTAAAAATATATTTAAAACATGTTAGGCCTTTACACAACTTCTTAAGTAATAACTTAAACAATTTTAATTAAAAGTCCTCACACCATACTTACAGTTATAACAGCAATATTATATACAATGATGCAATACGTGAATTGCTTGAAACTGCATTTTAAAAATATAATTTCAAATAATTTCTAATTTCAAGTATTTTTTTTACTCTACAGAAAATTATTTACCTTACGCACAGTAATGGAAATTTACAATAAAAGGCTTGCTTTCAAAGGTTATAGATTGTTCAATGAAATCAGAGAGAGAGTGTGTGCTATAGCATATACGTTTTTACTTACATTTTAAATACTTTATGAAAAATCAAGTAAACTAAAGTTAAGGATATGTTTTTCACTGTTGAGTCATTTTAAGCGCTTCAAACCTGCTTAATCTTATAGGTAATTTGTTTTCTGAATAAGTAAGAAAAATATTTTAAAAAAGTAATAAAAATATGAATTTAAATTAAAATTAATTTAATTTTGAATCACACATAATAAAAATGATTTTTTCTTTTGAATCAATACTCTTTCAAATTAATAAAACAGATATTGAAATGAAAGAGTATCGAATTTCTAAGTGCAAGTTGTTTAAGAAAAATACTTTTCCGAAATTGAAAAACACCAAATGGCTATCAAAACCACACAGTTTTTCTACACTTAAACAGTGCACAGTTGTAATAGAATGTTCTTCTTAGAACTTATTTCAGTGCGTTTCTGATGATGGTTATTCATGTTTCACTTTCAAAATAATTAGGTCCTTATTACAACAGATATTAATATTTACTGGTGTTCTAAATGAAGAGAATTTTTTCAGATTTGGTCGATTATCTCTAGAACTATAAGACATATTTTAATGAAATTCGGTTTGTACATAGGTTTAATAACATGAAAAAACAAATAACCATTCAACAGGGAAAATTCACATGCATGATTGTGTGTAGCACTCATCGAAGTTGGAAGTTATTGAAGAGCATTTGCAGAATATAACAAAAACATTGGTTAATAGGGGGTACGGTTCCCTCTCTCTCTTTCAGACCCAGTACCACTAAAGAACCGCCGTGTAGGGCAGCGATGCACGTTAAATCTGTCGAGAGCTGAAACGTCCTCCCGTTGGTGTGGTATGGTAGTTAGGAGAAGGGGTGCCAGCTCAGGTGTCGTCCACGTCACTTGGCCATGGTTCAAA
>BMAV01001893.1:133181-150144 GCA_019973955.1 Trichonephila inaurata madagascariensis
ATAAAGTACACAAATAATAAAGTAAATAATTATAAAGTACACAAATATATATAAAGGTATAATATGATAAAAACAGTTATCTATTAGCGAAACACTTGAGTGCCTTTTTGCAAAATTAGCTGATATTGTTTCTGCTGCGAATCTAGAAAAATAAAATTAATGTATGCTGAAAACTTTATTAGTTAGTTAAAAAATATGAAATTTTTGTGATTTTCTTAGATATAAGTAAAAGTTGTACCTCAATTTTTTTCTAAAAAGTGAAAATTGGTCCAAACATTATTAAAAATAGTAGCATTGTGTCAATCAGTGCTGACTTCATCTATATGGCTTAGTGTGAATAATATTCCCGCAATGGCGTGTTCAGCTTTTCCATGCCTAAATCTTTTTGACTAATACAATTAAGTTATTGATTAATTCATATGAATCACACTATCTTTTTAAAGGCATTAAAATATTGAATACATATTGAAGAACACTATCACTTACATAAAATATTCAGGTGTGTAAATCATAATTCTTTATTCATTTTTATAGCGAACACGTCAATGGTCATTTATATATCATACACATGTGGCCGCGATAGCCTATTGGTCATGGTCACGCACTCATGATCTGCTTTGCCGAATAGAGGGTTCGAGTCCTGATGGCATTGAAGACCACTCATGTAGAGGGGCTGATACACGTTAAATCCATCGTGACTCAGTCTTTATTTGGGCTTGGTGTGGAAGTTAAGAGAGTGGGTTGCTAGCTCAGATGTCATCCTCGTCGCATGGCAGTGGCTCAATATTACGAACTCCCTGGTAATTGCTCATATGTTATTCAATTCCTACTATTAGTTCACTCTCTCCCTATATTTATAAAGTTTTCTCATATTTTCAATCGTTAATAAAATACTTTTTATTCATCCACTTAAGCTCAAATACAATTTTTTTAACACTTGGGGTCATTTTAACAATAAAAGCAATTTTGTTTCGATTTTTTCAAAAAGTTACGAACGGAATTGGAAAAAAAATTCTTGACTTTTCTTAATTTTATACCAATAATAATCTGCGAAAATATGATACGTTAAATACGTTCAAAAAAGGGTTCTTTGCCAAACTTGCTTTCAAGTGTAGAAACAAAACTGTAGATACTTGTTCTGACTGTAAAATACCGATAAGTGGAAAGTGTACAAAATATGTAAAAAGTTGCCCAAAATGTGCATGAACTGTGTAGGAAATCTTGACTGGTAAAAAACTAAATATTTCTACTAAATTGTCTGTATATTTTACTAAATGTGTACAATATTCCATACTGTAATATCTTATTATTTTTATCACTTATTGCAACAATTTAATGTTAAAAATGAATAAATATCATTGCCAAATACTTACAGCGTACTTTTAGCATAACATCAGAGGTTTTTATTAATTGGGGTCAATTTGACCCAGCCCGCGGTTATAGGTATACCGAAACTGCCACGGTTCTAGTGTTAAACTTGTGTGGATGGTACTTGATGTTAATATAGTTTTTTCAAATATTAACTCATGAATTAAATTTTATTTTTTAATTTTTAAATCTATTCTGCGCTATTTCTATTCTCACACCAACAAATGGCGCCAGTAAGTTTTTCTAACGAATTTTTTCTAGCTTCAGATATATTTTTTTAAACTTGCAGATGATAACACTTGTTGTTCATACAGTTTTTTCAAATATTAATTTATTAATTAAATTTAATTAACTAAAATAAAATTTTTCTTTCTTGACCTAAGTAGGAATTGACTTAATTTTTTTTATATTACTTGTTTTAAATATGACGTTTATTAACACTCACTAATACCGTACACATATATTAATTTTTTAGTAAAAGATACATACCGAGAAAAAACATTGCAAAAACTTAATTTTTCGAAAGAAAAAATCTCTTGTTCTTGCAAATTTCTCAAAAACGTGTGAAATATCATTAAAAATATATTTATTTAATTAAAATATATTAGAAATACAGCGAACAAAATAAATTTGCTAAAAATGAAACTACTAAACATTCTTATAATACAGAACAGCTAATAAAGAATTTTGTATAATCAAACGGATAGAAAAAGTGCTGCATGCCGTTGATTTTTTTAAGTAGTCTTCAATGTTTTACGATTCCCTCAGAGAGAAATAAGTAAAATGCTGAAAAAATTCACACAGCTTTGAAAAAAAAAAACATATTTAAAAAACTGTGCTAATGTAAATACGACACATCAAGAAGTCCATGCAATAACATTTAAGGGTGTCGTTCATACTGTGAGAGCTCATCATTTGGAGTTCAATTCTACTCTCAATATCGCCAATAGGGTGAAATAGTCGCCAAAAGAAAGGTACCTGGCTCCACCAATGCATCCCGAAGAGTGTACGATAAGTTATCGCATCATCTCCCACTCTTGGCGCCTTAAATGACGCTAAGTGATTAACAACAATCCAAATTGGCTTCATAAGTGACAATCTGATGCTGATATCGCTCAAGCTACACTTTATTTGATTTTTACCTTACCTCTTTTATCAGTCAGCATGGAAATGAGACAGCGCTATTTATTCTCCACGAGTTGGCGTGAAAAAGATTATTCGGGAAGAAAACCAAGTATTTTGGTACGCTTAATAATACATTAATGTGATGAGTATTTGTATCTTTTACGAATGATTTTCAAATGTATTGCTTTGCAATCGACTCAAGTATGGTTTTGATATATACACTGGTGCACAAAATTAAGAGTTTCTATTTTTGATTGATTATCTCCGGAAGTTGATGTGGTGTGGAAATTTGAAGAGTGGCGTGTTGGCTCAGGCATCCTCCTTGTTACTTGACTGACGTTTAAAATTAACGTCAATCTAAGAATTTTTTTGAGGTTTTTTTCGCTCCTAAACATTCTAACGTATACAGGAAAATATGTGATGCTGAAAATCCCGATGATGGCTTGTTGTGGAAATTTAGCGAGTGGAATGCCAAGTCTCAAGTATCGTCCTCGTCACTTGACTGTAGTTTAAAATCAAGAAGTCAGTCCCCAATAACTCCTCTTGCTGTAACATTAAAAAAAATAAAATCTCCCACGTATGTTGAGAAGGAAATACAAGTTAAGAATAATGGTTTGAAAATAATAAAATATTGTTTGATGATAACCTTGCAGTTGCTTAAAAAAACTGTTTAATATAACTAATTGGTGATATTTTTTTTTATTTACGTAATTGTTTATGTAATCAGTCGATTACCCTTGAACTGATTTATTAAAAATTCAACTTCACACAACTTAGAATTTTTTTTCAATTCATCCTAATCATAGAGATAAATTTTACTTTAAAATCAAAGATTTTTATCAGTGCATCAAATATAGCTTTACTGAAAAATTCTAATGCAAATTTTTATATATTTAACATCAATTGAAGTACTTTTTATTATTACACTTTTCCATCATAAAATTTGACTCCTTCATGAAAAGAACAATTGAATACTCTTCAAACAAAACTCCCAACCATACATTTTATTTTTCAATATTATCGTCAAATGAAATATTGATTCATTCCGTCTTTTCACTTTTTGCACTACATAATGATTAATGCAGAAAGAAAAAACTTGAAATATATCTTTTGTTAAACAGTGAAGAAATGAATATTAGCATACATCGAGTATTGGATGAGAAAACTGGCAAGATTAATTGCCTCGAAAAATTCCTTCATTTATCTTAATCTAAAATTCTTAAGCATAGAGTTTTTTTTTTTAAAAAAAATTTATTTATTCGAATAAGAATAAATCACTGTTGAAGATTAAATGGGTGTTTCACACTCTTTGTCTTATATATATATTTTGTTAGAAAAAGTTGAGAAATTGTGACATATTTTCCTAACGAAATAGTTATGACGTACATTTTATATTTCATTTTTCAATGAGTTATTGCAAAGAGTAAAGAATGGAATTTGAATCAGTTGATAGTTAAATGATTAGTTTTTTATTTATTTTTATTTAAAAAAGTAATTAAATTCATTCAATTTTTCAAATGTTTAATTTTCAATTTAGAAATATTAGCAACATATAATTTTTTGCATAATTTATTTCAACTATGTTTTTTTAAATGTTCTCTAACTTAGTTATTAAAATGCTCACGGAATTCTTTTTCTTTTTTAAAAAAAAATTGTGTATTATGTTATTTTTAATACATTTAATTAAGTATGACTCTAATGTCAGTAAATTTAAAGTTATAAGTATGCGGTGATCTCCACCAAAGAACCGACTTCCTATTAAGGAACTAATGACTTTCCTGAGGTCACGTAGTTTCACTTGGCAAAGTAGTCAAGATAGGACAATAATACCGAAAATTAAGCTACAATCAACTTTTAACCTCCCTTTGGTCAAGCCGACAAAGCAGTGACCAGCGTAGTTCCCTCGCCCATCTCCGGCTTCAAAGTTCACTGCACGAGGGGGACAAGGACCAATAGCTGAATGGTAATTCCTGCTTCATCCAAACAGAAATTATTCTACATCACGTGTCTCTTTTGAAGGCGTGGCATATTTCACCTTTTAAGAGATACAAAAAGGAGAAACCCACACACTCTTAGAGTCACTCCTAGACTCTCAAGCTAGATTCCTGTTTTGCTTGTACGAGGGGTATTTTTAAAGTAAGGTCAGTTGGCGCGTATATTTCCCTAGATCGCGCGTGCGCCACAATGAGTCTGCGTCACAGACTAGCATTCTTTGCGAACACACATGCACCATTTCCAGCTCTGTAGCAGTAGTGAAAGATTTGCTATGCGTCTTTGAAATGTTATTAGTGATTGAATCACCCGCCAAGTGTGAGATACGGTCTGTTATCCGTTTTTTAACTACAAGAAATATATCGGCTGCAGACATTCATCACCAGATAACAGAAGTTTATGGCACAGAAGCACTGAGTGACAAAAAAGTTTGAAAATGGGTCAGGAAGTTTGAAAATGGGCCAACAAACGTCCATGACGAAGAACGCTCAGGCCGGCCCTTTGTAATCACTGATGATTTGATGCAAGCAGTTGAAACAAAAATTCGTGAGAACAGGAGATTCACGATAACCACTCTTTCATTGGAATTTCTCGACGTTTCTCAGTCGGTGGTGTACACAATTGTGACTGAAGACCTTAACATTAAGAAATTGTGTTCTCGGTGGGTACCGGCGTGCTGTCAAAAGGTGTTTTGCCCCTCCCCGATAAAACAAATGCCACACACTTCTCGAATGAGACGGGAGTTAATCTCTTGGCTGGGAGATTTTGGACCACGCACCATACAACCTCGATCTTGCTCTGAGTGACTTCCACCTTTTCCAGTACCTCAAACACATTCTTGGCGGGAAGCGTTTCAGTGACAACGAAAAAGTGAAAGCGGCAGTGAACCCTTGGCCGTCCAACCAGGCGGCAGACTTCTTTGAAGGGGGTTTTCAAAACTTAATTCTAAAGTATGACAAGGGCATCAATAAACTCGGGAACTAAGTAGAAAAATAAGCAAAAGTATGTACAATCCTAAAATAAAGGGTTTTTGAAACAAAATATTGTCGTTATTTTTTTACTAACAAACGAACCATACTTAAAAATCAGCCCTCGTAAGTTCTAACATCTACGATGACCTCTCAAGGCTCCAGATAACGAGCATCACAAGCGTTTAGCGCAGCTTTTACTCCAGTGATCCAACCTGTAACATCCTCAAACCCCAACGACATACAGGATGTTTGGAGAAAATATTTATTTTAAGTATTTAATAATTACATACTAAGTTCAAATTGCGAAATACTATAATTTTTTTTCATTTAAGGTATCGGACTACGTTCGGAACCGTGATTTTAAAAAAGCGCATAAATGGATAATTTTTATGATATTTAGAGTCACTTAGATTAAAATACATGTATAAAATTGTTTTAAGGACATTTTGACAAAAAAAAATATTTAAATACAATATTTTGGCAAAAAATTAACTTAGAATAATCTTTTTTCCAAATGTTCTCCTTTTGTGAAAAATGCTTCTATTATAATAATATTTTGCCTGCATATAGCTCAGACCTCTTTACAGAGGCTCAACTAGGATTTTTGAAAAATTCACATTATTTTCAGAGTTACAATCATTTGAAATGATTATCGGCATTTTTTTCTTAAAATTGCTCTCCTCTGTTGCCGTAAAACATGGATAAACCCACTTCTAAGTTATATATTTCAAAAATTCTAGTTGAGCCTCTATAGAGAGGTCTGAGCTATATACAGGCAAAATGTTATTATAATAGAATAATTTTTCACAAAAGGAGAACATTTTGAAAAAAAGGTTATTTTAAGTTAATTTTTTGCCAAAATATTGTATTTAAATAAATTTTTTTGTCAAAATGTCCTTAAACTAATTGTATACACGTATTATAATCTAAGTGACACTAAATATAATGAAAATTATCCATTTATTCGCTTTTGCCAAATCACGGTTCCGAACGTATTCGGATACCTTAATGACATTTAAATTAATTTTAACAATTGACAAATACTCGCGAATAACATTTAATGACTTTTTAATAATTAAAGGTAAGTAATCAAACACACTCATGAAACAGATTATAAAAACATAATAATTCGTTTTAACGTAGGAAACTTAACACTCTTAATAACACACTTTCCTCTGGACAAATAGAATTGAAGTAAGCGTCTCTCTCTTGGAAGGAATCAATGGCTAATTAGGAATCAGTAGTGGAAATAAATGAAAATTGCAATTAAAATTTATTTACGAACTTGACACCTAAATGCAAATTCTTAATATCTTAAGATCTAATTCAAATGTATCTAAAAAAAAACTCATTTCTTATTAAATATATCTTAAATTAAATGAGTAGCAGTTGCTGAAAAAGGAAGTACAATTATGTCTTTTTCCTCATGGTATAAAATTTACGCATACCTCTCTCTTACTTGATGTCCATTTTTTTTTCTGCTCACTCTCTCTCCTGCTTGCTATCGAATAAAGCATTACATTTAAAATCAGATGATGTAGTTCAGTTTTCTACTTCAACAATTTTTTTTCTGGAAATGAACGTAAATTTATTGAGAGAAATATAACTTATAGATTAGAATAAAATTATCCCAATTGAAATAATAAAAATAAAAGCAAAGCAGCCATATGCACAACGACTTATCAAGATTTGAATTTATATAATTACTCAAATATAATTCCTCAATCACTGTCCTGATTTTAATTTTTATTAAAAAAATATATAAACATTTTTGCATGGATCTAAGCAATCTTAAAGAGAACTGTGCTCTCGCACGCCATGTGCTTACAAAAACTATGGTTTTATCAGAGTAAAAATAATACCTAAAATTAAAACATTTTTCAGCCTATAAAAGTACCCCAGCATTATAATATTCTGATTTTACTACCTTATGCAGAGAATATTTTATTATACTACTCATTTTAATCCGTCAAAATTTTTTTCCTGTTGAATAATATATTCCATATTTCACTTCCTGTATCGTAAACCTAAATTAACTTTCACTCAACATAGTAAAGGGTAAAAATGCTTATTTATGGAATATATTTAAAAAAATTTAAAACCACGGCATTATAAACAGATGTTATGAGTGTGTAACAACGTTGCGAATTTGCATGAAAAATGAAACAATTTTCTGTCTGAAAATGTTTTCAGAATTTTCGTTCTCTTGCATTTCGGATGGCAGCCGTAAGAAAAGAAAAGCGCATTAGAGCCTTTCTTAACCGGTTAGTCGTTTTAAAGGGAAAAAAAAACTCGTTTTCTCGTAATTTGCTTTTTAAATAAGAATATCTAATCTTATGCCTTTTTCTGGAAAATACCTCATTCACTTTTGTAATAGGTGTTTTGTTATACTCTATTACACAGAAGTTTCATTGTTTTTTGTCCAAAGGGTTTTTGGATATTTGTATTCAGCTATTATTTTTCACATATCAGGGTATTTGCTGGTTTAAGGTATCCGACTACGCTCGGAACCGTGATTTTAAAAAAGCACATAAATGGATAATTTTCATGATATTCAGTGTCACTTAGATTAGAATACATGTATAAAATTGTTTAAAGGACATTATGACAAAAAAATTATTTAAATACAATATTTTGGCAAAAAATTAACTTAGAATAATTTTTTTTCAAAGGGTTCTCCTTTTATAAAAAATGCTTCTATAATAATAATATTTTACTTATATAAAATAAAGACTTCCCCAGAGAGTCTGAACTAGGAGTTTTGAAAAATTCACATTATTTTCAGAGTTACTACCAACTGAAATAATTATCGGTGTTGTTTTCTTAAAATTTCTCCCCGCTGTTGTAGTAAAATATGGATAAAAACACTTCTAAGTTGCATATTTCAAAAATTCTATATGAGCTTCTGTACAGAGGTTTGAGCTATATACAGGCAAAATATTATTATAACAGAAGCATTTTTTTATAAAAGGAGAACCTTTTGAGAAAAAAAATTATTCTAAGTTAATTTTTTGCCAAAATATTGTATTTAAATAATTTTTTATGCCATAATGTCCTTAAAACAATTTTATACATGTATTCTAATCTATGGGACACTAAATATCATAAATATTATCCATTTATACCTCTTTGCAAAATCACGGTTCCGAACGTAGTCGGATACCTTAATGTAAACTAGAGCATCTCGAATCCTATTAACAACAGTCCACGTTTGTTCAACATTCTTTATAAGCCTATTAAGAAGCCTTACCACAGCTATTAAAAAGTTAGCACTGATGAAATTAAAAATCCAAACATCAATGAGTTGTGCTGGATAGATGAAATTCGGTAGGCAAAAGATGACTTTGATTCAAATTTCATGTTAGTTTCATATGGAGCTAATAGCGCCACTTTAAACAAACGAATCAGGTGTACTTTAAATATATGCTGTAAGTTTCGAGATAATTATTTATTGTAGAGATGTGATGTATAGTGAGTTGATGCCAGTCAAGAATGTCTTTAAGTAGACGAAGAAAGGATTATGAGAACACACACACACAACCCACTGTGTGTGTGAATTTGACCGAGGTCGTATAATAAGAATTATAAAAGGTGGATTTCCTAACCACGATATTCCAAAATTATTCTGTTGGAATGTATCCACTGTGCATGAATGTTGGTAGAAGAGATCCAGAAAAGATATCTAAACTAAAACCGGTGTACAAACACGTAAGGGTTAACACTAACAGTGAAGACCGTCATATTCGCCACATGGCTGTGAAACACCATAATGCATCTGAAGCAAAAATTGTAGCATTTGTTGTCACCAGAAGGACACAGTGAACTGTAACTAACAGATTGTTTGGGGAATAACTCCAATACAGACGCCTTGTAGCGTTCATACGATTGGTTCTAAATCACTGACGTCTACTGGAGGACGAACTTTATTTTATGAGAGCTGTTCCTATTTTGATACCAGTGATGGTCATATATTAATTATAAGGCTAGGTCAGCACCTTAAAACAAACTTTCTGCGGCCTAGATACACTGAACATACTCCTGGAGTTATAGTCTGGGGAGCAAATTTCTAACAAGAGCACTTTTGTTTTTATTCCACGTACTTTGACTGCAAACTTGTACTTCAGTCTGGTGATTCAAACCGTTGTGCAGCCGTTTATGAACATAATAAAAGGGCTTGTTTTTTAACAGGATCACTTGTACTCCCCCAACTTGTACTTGTACACTCTCACAACCCAGCATGCTCTATAGAGTGCCGACGTATTGACTTGGCCTACTGGATCACCAAACCTTTCTCAAATCAAGCAACAACGGGAGATCATTGGATCCCTCTAACATCATCCACATCCAGAAATAAAAACCCTTTTAATCGACGTTGAAGCACAACAGGCATGTAATTCCATCCCACTAACTGATATCTAGTACCTGTACGATACATTACATGTTTGCATTCATACTCCAGGTGGTTAAACTGGTTTTTAATGTACCAACATATCTCATGTAAAATAGCGTTTTTTCACGCTACATCTCTCTCTCTCTCTCTCTCAATCTGTAATCTTAAAACTCTAATAAATTAAATGTGGCACGTAATCAAATTGTGTTGAAGTTTCATTAATCCACAATAATTTTTATTAGTGTTGGGGGATTTTTTCCTATCAGTGTATTTTTGAATCTTAGTTAAATGACAAAGTCGGTACCTCAGTTGCCAAGACATTTTTTTACACTTGTTTTATGCCAAAAAAGAATCTTTCAATCTTGGCAAACTTACTATAAATTTTAGATTTCGAAATTTTGAATAATGGCTAGATGACGAGGTGGAACGAGGAGTTGACATCTTACTATCCATATCCATGAAACACAGTGCTTCTCAAACTTTCAATATACCCGACCAACTATTCGATCATCATTTTCATCGCGCTCCCGTCCACATACAATAACAATGTATTGAATTCAATAATACTATACTTTGACACTAAAGTTGCAACACGACTTTAACCTCTTATGGGCCACCGACGTATAAATACATCTCGCTCAGCCAAAGCTTTAATTTTCCGGACGTATATATACGTCTTTCCGAAGTATGATCTTTTCTGCGCTGTACTATCCATAAAATTATTCCAAGGGCTTTGGAATGCTATAAAAGGACCTTGACAGTATTTACGAAGGATTTATTTCAGAGGATTTGCTTATCTATTCCTTTTCTCCTCCCCCTAAAAAAACTCATCAAAATACGCCCATCTACGTGATAAATGGTGGCATTGGGGAGCGAATCACGTAACTTTTAATCGGCAGTTAAGGAATAATTATAAACCGTACAAACTATCAAGATAAATGTTAATACAAGACCATGGGGTCACTGATAATAATCAAACTTGTCCTTAACTTAGAATTGTTTAATTAATAATAAAATATACATTGTACAGTATTGTACATTTATAAATGTATTATATCAGTGTAAATGTGTATTCTATATTTTATATCATAAAGTATTTTGTTTGTTTACTTTCGGAAAATTTAAAAAAAATTTAAATAATCTTTTGTTTTCGACTTTTTAGTATGCTCGCGCCCCCCTTGTAGACTTATCACGCCCCACAAGGGGGTGCCTCTACAGTTTGAGCTGATGTAACATTTTTAGACAGTCAGATTTAACGGGAGCCAGATCGAACCTCATAGGAGCCATATTTCAACAAGGCAATGCTCGGCTTTACACGGCAAGGGTGTCACAAGACTGTCTCCGTACTGTTTCCACCCTTCCTTGGCCTGCCCTATCCCCAAATTTGTCTCCAATCGAGCATATCTGGGGTTATTTGGGATGGCGAGTTGGGCATCCGACGAGTTTGAACGAAGGCTAGGTTACAGCAAATATCAAACGAAAAGTCTCGACATCATATAGAACTTATATGCCTCAATGTCCGTTCGTATCGCAACGGGCGTGCTAGAGGGGGTTCAACAGGGTATTAAATCCTCCGTTCTTTTGCCTTTTTTTCTGAAATAAATTATCCTTTTTCTTTCATTTTCCCATCATTTACTTACATCAAAGTAGTGATTACGTTTGTAAAATTTCGTTCAATTTTGACGGCTCTTTCTTCGTGCACTATTTTTTTTTTTTTTTTTTGTTTATGAGTGTATTTTAACAAAATCTATTTTTGTTTCTATATTGACAATGTCTTGTAATGGATTACTAATGTACGTTTTTTTTTACTTAAAACCACTTTAAAAATTAATTATAATAAATTGATCGATTGATTTTTTATTAGCGTTTCACTTAAAAGCTGCACGGAAGTTATTGGAGAAAGAGCTCCTAATTTTAAGACAAGAAACGAGGATATCACCTAAGCTGACAGTCTACTCTCCAAATTTCCACACACCTCTCTCTCGTCACTGTGATGATTTTGCGTCTCTACATATTCAGTGTGCATCAGCCTCTTTATAGTTAAATTGGAGGCTTTTGTTACACACATTTATAGTAATCAGGCCACAATGTTAAAAAATTTATCAACCAACTAGCATCACTGTTAGACAAAAAAAGGTAAAGGTAAAAAGGAAATGCATCGGGAAACAAAACCACATGTACGGTAAATATGCAGCCAAACATATGCCTTACACAGGCGCATTAGTCGTAATCTTATTACTCAAACAAATGATTTCTCTAAGCATCCAAGGAGGAAGATAACAGATGCCAAGTCAGCACAGCGAGTCTTTTTAAATTCCTGGCGAGTTTCTTTTCTGGCTTCCCCGTCTTGATTGGGTTAAAAGATACAAAAATATGATAAAGCGCGCATCAATCGCGGTTGAAAGAAAGATTCCTTGAAGGAAGAGAGATGCGGGGAAATGCAAACAAAGTTTCTTGTGCGCTGCGGCGTGAACAAAATATGGGCTCCCGGTTTTTCTACATTTGCTTCAAGTGGCACTCCGAACGAAAAGGCCCTATCTCAAAAATTTGGTTGAGTAAATTATATAATGTTGGATTGAATTTTTTTCCGGGGATGGAAATGTTGGATTTTTTTCCCGTTTCGGTGCGTGCTGCTTTTTTTCCCCCTTCTTCGTTTGTTCAAATGTTTGACGTGAAAACATTTCCGATAGAATATAATGTAGGATTTTTTTTCATATTTGAATTAAATGAAAAAAAATTATTTATTCTAATTTTACTTTAATTAAGGGTGAATGTTACGTAATCAAGATAAATGTTCGAAAGTTTTTAAGCTGTGGTATTGTTTTATTTATTTGGTACTGTGAATTTTCGCATTTCTAAAGCCTATTGGAAATCAGAGATCTGATTCTTAGTAGAATATTATGTTTCATTTCATATACACACATATGACGTACATTTTAACATGAATATTAATGTATTTAGACAAATTTAATAGTATGAATTCTAACGAATTTCGTCTCGCATGCAGTCACGAAGAATACTAATAATTTTTTAAGGTATCCGACTACTTGCGACAACTTTTTAAAAAAAAATGGAAATGTGGAGATTTTTTCTCAACCTTAAGTGAATATTTACTTCAAATATAAGAAAGTATGTCAGATAATAAATCTATCAAGGGTTAATAATCTTTTATTTTTCGAATCCAAAAACACTTTTTTTTTAAAAAAAAAAGAGTAAATAATACTTTTAATAGCGATTAATTTTGTTAAATAATTCATATAACTTGAATATATATAAAATAACGTTCTCTAGTATGGACAACTTTACATATTATCAACAATTCCATATTATAGTTAAAAGTCTTATTCAGAGATTCAAACTCTAACATTCATCACCTCTATATATTCCTAACAGCTATTTATATACTCTTTCAGAAATAAAATTTTGCTTAGTAATTTCCAAGTTAAATACATTTTTTGTTAAATATTTTAAGAAGATTTTAACTGTTCATGCGTTTACTCCTATTTAAAAAACGTATTACCCGTAAAATATCATTTTCATTATATTAATTAGATTCCTTAACTTTATTTTTGTACATTTTTGAGAAAGAAAACGTCATACACGAAGTTCATAGAACAAAAAAGGATAAAAAAAATTCCTGTTTTCTTGCTGGTGTTTGAAATAAAAGTAAACAAATGTCTTTAAGTTTTTTTACTCTCAGATCTTCCTAAAGCAGGTGATTTTTCAATATCGTCAAATTTAAGTAATATGATAGCATTTAGTCTAGTGACTTGAAACTAATATTTCATTAGACTTTGATCTCATACGATAAATTCGAGGCACACATATAAACGAGTAGTACTCTCATAATTCAACTCCATGGTCTTTGAAAATACATGTATACACATATATATAATAAAAGAAATGATAGACATAGTTTAAACATGTTACAAATGAAAGAAAGCTTAATATCTGAAATCTAAAAACTAAGGATCAGTAAGTATAAACGAAGGAAATGCAGTTGATCTAAATGGGAAACTATTATATTTTTTAAGGCTCTCTGTGACATAGGCGTTGTGAAGTAAGGTTAAATTTGCTGTATAGGATTTCCGTTAGAGTACACAATTTATACATAATATTTCAAGAGAAAAACCGAAGAATAAAAATCATGATTGAAAAACATTGAGGTATAAAATTTGCACCTGTAAACAGAAGGCTATTAAACAATTTAAGTATTAGGTTGTCAAGTATGAAATGGAGCAAAGTTCATGCTATTTATTTCAATTGCGTATAACCTCATTTAGACGCCGTACTTTGCAGAATTTGTTCTTCGTGTGAAAGGTACAACTATACTTCTTTTTTTAACGCATATTTTTCAGTTTAAAAAAATATTAACAGATCATATTAAAATCTTAGTTTTTTTTTGGAAAAAAATCGAATTCAATTATGTGCAATTTTTGCTCCATTTCAAATTTGACAGCCTAATAATATGAATGAATATTATGTAAATGGAAATAGTAACAAATATATATATATATATATATATATATATATATATATTTGTTTAGTAAATCATAGTTTATTACTATAAACTTAAATATTTCATAGTTATAGTTATTTCCGTATTCTAATATTAGATAAAATTACTTATTAATATCTTATTCATATTTACTCTAGTGTTATTAAAGTTATGCTATAATTTGCAACTCTTATTAATTTTTATTTCCATTCTTATACTTTTGTTAAGTGCTACATTTCAGCCATTCACATGATTTAAATCTGCATTAGGGTCCAGAATCTGGCAATAACTTATTTATTGCATTCAGATTTAGGGCGGGCTCTGCATTTTTAAGTGCAATTTTTAGGTAAATTACCTCTATCTTGTAATGGATTTATATATTCCTATCCATTACTTTCAATAGGTTTTTGCTCAGTATTATTTACATAAAGGGGGAAGGTTCGCTGGCCAAAAAACATGTTCAACCCCACTTTTATATAAATTATTTTATATATTAGCTGTCCTAAGTCAGCAATGTTTATAATACTGCAGCATCCATTATATAATTTTTAATCTCAGTTACTCATATGTCCTTCATTGTGTGATTTTCCTACTGTCTATGTGTTTCTCGAATGTGATTGCTGGATGTTTATCTCTTATATAAAGCATACATATATGTTGGTAAAAACATTTTCGTATTTTTGGTTGTGTATTTCAGTATTGGGCAAGATAAACTAAAAAAATCTTTTATGAACATTTAAAAAAAAAATTAAAGAATTCCCAGTAGTTATATTTAAATTAACATTTCAGAATTGCATTTTTCACTTAAATAATTTTCAGATTAAAATATAGCAAAATAAACTTTAAGGGGATGGTGGACTTTGAAATTGGCGAAAATCGTCTAAAATATGGAATTTTTTTTTTATGAATTATGATTTTCGTGAGTTCACTGAACCATATGCAAGAAACCGCATGTGTCTAAGTAATTTTATTAAAAAGTTATAAGCATTTAAAAAAATTTAAATGGACCCAAAAATGTAAACAAAAGCATGTGCTTAGGTTGTCATAATTTTTTGAGGTTTTTTTTTTAATATTAGAATTAATATTTTCGTGTTTTAACAACTACACATTTTAACTGCAACCTTTAACTGTTCTATCGCTGTTTACTTACTTCCACTTGTTTACAAAAGTCGAAAGTATTGCCTGTTTTTAAAATTGCACATCTTTGATCGCTGTCTGTTTCTTAGTAATATTTATCTCTACGGAATTACATTTTTGTATCTAAAATCCACAAAAAAGCTTCAAAAACATCTACAATTGTCCTGTATTTGTTTACAATGGATGCTATTAGTAGGCGCTATCGAAAACCTAAAGGTAGGCCATCAAAAAGAAGGAGTTTGTGTGCATCCAAAGTACAAAAGAGATGGGGAAAAAATCACATGCAAAGTGATTTTGATAGTACTGTGTGTGCTAAAAACTCTGATATTCTGCTTGCTGAAAATTCAATTATTATGCATACTGAAAACTCTATTAGTGTTGAAGGTTCAGATGCTGGTGAAAATGAACAATATTTGAATGCAAGTGCCAGAAAATTTCAGATGTTTCCTTCTACATCAACATCAACTTTTTGTCCTAGTGAGAAAAGTACATATGTTTTGATGAATAATGATATGTGGTCTTCTCTTTTATATAACATAAAATGTGATGAATGTGATATGTGCTCATTGGATGTTAAGTGTAATGGTGCTTATGGTTTTTCTTCAAAAATAGAACTAAAATGTAAAAGCTGCAAAAAAATATTTAATTCTGTATTCTCTAGCCCACGAGATGATGATAGCAAATGTTTCGAGGCAAATAAAAAGCTCGTTGAAGCTTTTCTAAAAATTGGGAAAGGTCATGCAGCATTAGAACTTTTCTCTATGGCTATTGGCATTCATGCAATGGATAAGAAAACATTCTCAAAATGTTTACTTAAATTATATGAAGAAAAGTGTAGTTTTAAAGAAGACATTCTTGAAATTTCCCGGAAAGTGGTCCGAAAACACCATGAAGATTTGCTCGGCATTGTTAATGGTGTTATAGACATCACCGTTTCATATGATGGAACATGGCAGAAACGGGGACATTCATCATTGTACGGGATAGGAATCGTTATCGACATTTTGACTGGGCTCATTATCGATTACGAAATCCTTTCCAAATATTGCCCAGAATGCACTACCGCAAAAAGGGATCTTGGAGAAAATAGCGCTGAGTACTCCATATGGTACAAATCACACCAAGAAGAATGCAGCGGAAATTATGTAGGATCTTCTATTGCCATGGAAATTAAAGCTGCAGAAATTATATGGAAAAGATCCATTAAAAATTGTGGTATGCGATACGTGAGCATCTTGTCAGATGGTGATGCCAAGACCTATCAACATTTATCATCATTAAATGTGTATGGTGACTGCATAAAAATTGTGAAAGAGGAATGCATTAACCATGTGGCAAAAAGGCTTGGCACAGGACTCCGTAATAAAATTTCAGAGTGGCGGAGTAAAGGTATCACCATTGGTGGGCGGAAAGAGGGCAACCTCAAAGAAAATACCATTGTGAAACTGACTAACTTTTACAGAAAAGCTATAAAAGACAATG
>BMAV01001893.1:150544-173121 GCA_019973955.1 Trichonephila inaurata madagascariensis
TTAAGCAAAAAATTGGAGACCCACGCCGAAAACGCTGCTGACATTCCCGAATTCTCCTTTCTTACTTAAACCCACGGACATTCCTTTTGTTGGGTCAATGATGTCTTTTCTTTATTCCACATCTTTGCTCATCCATTGCTTCTTCAAGTTCCATCTCAAACACGGCATTCCAATGTCCGAATCAAACTTCCTGGAAAAAAGGCATGTTGCTTCCTGCAGCCCTATTCTCTAAGGTACTCCGATCCATTACGGCCGCTAACCCTTACCGGCGTGGGGCCCCGAGATAAAGTCCGTCCACCCCTCACTCATCCCCCCGTTATTCCATTTCCCCGGCGAAATTTAAATTCCCGTATTTTCCCGTTCACTTCCGGCTCCTTTTCCCGTTTCCGCCCCAGTCACTCACAGAGCCGGAAAAATAGACGGAATTCTAAATCTTTGGGCTCTTAGGGAAAGAGAGGTAAAAGTAATTTTTTTTTCTCTGCGAGGGAGGGGTGGTCTTAAGGCCCTGCAGATGGGGCCGGATGGAGAAGAGACGGTTACAGTGACGAATTTATTATCTAGGGGAATCAGCGGACAGTCGCTTGGTGTTTACCTTGACTAGATGTTTGCTGGGTTCGAGATTTCAAGTAATGTTTGATTCCATCATGTGTTATATAGATTGTTGCTATTTTTAATATATAGTACTCTTATGGGTGAGTTAAACAGAAAGCACACACAGAGAAAAGAACGTTGCGAAAAAGTTGTTATTCCTTTGCCATGTTAATTGCTTTAAATGACAAAAAATATGAAACATATTCAAACAATTGCTGTTTAAAAATGTGTTATAAAATACATGTTAATGATACATATATTTTAGTTATATAACTATTACATTAATGGTTTTATAACAGTTATAAAAAAATATATCCAAAATAACTGAAAGTAACGTAGAACCGGATTCGAGGATTTTATGCAAAACAATCACAAAAAAATAAACAGTTCTTTAAAAAGCGATGCGAATTTATTATCAAAAATCCAATTCTTTCAATACAGGATTCAGAGGCAATATTCACAGGGTAAATATCCGAAGGTCTTCACACCTTCAACAGCAATCAAACACAATGATCAGTGTTTGAAAATACACATAAGTAAAGATTATTCACAAGCACAGCCGAGCTAGTCGCTTGTCAAAACAATGTTCACTCTTCGCTGGCTGAAATCAGAAATCAGACTCATCGCCGTACCGCCGAGCATCTTTATTTATAGGCGCGACAGAAACTTCCAGAAATATAACCGCTTGTGTCATTGAACGTGACACTAGTGTAGAGATCCACTACTTTCTAGAAGATTCCAGAGGGTTCCGAACTCACCAACAGGGTCGTCAAAGTCGCCAAATTGGCCGCCAACTTGGTCATCAAAAATGATGCCAACTTGGCTCTACCGCCAAGATTTCGCCAAGTTCTCATTGCATCGCCATTGTAACGTAAGGGGCGGTATTGCTTGTGAGTAACACAATTTAAACATGAAATAAATATAACACATAGAGTAATATAAATGCATTAAACACTCAAATACAAATTATTTACGCTATTTACACAAAATTCGTAACAATATAGTACTCTTATGGATGAGTTAAACAGAAAGCACACACAGAGAAAAGAAAGTTGCGAAAAAATTGTTATTCCTTTGCCATTTTAACTGCTCGGTGTAATATGAAGAAGCCATGTTAATCCTTGGTAAACAAGTTCTGTGTTGATTCTAGTGTAAAAAAATATTTTTGTTCAATAAAGGCTGAGTGCGGAACAGTTGTTTACCTTGAGAGCGCGTGAGTTAGCTATAAGACCCTTTGGTTGAAGCTAAGTCCTCTTGGGTATTCCGACAGTATATCTCATGTTACTTTGTAACATGACATTAATCAGTAATCAATGAGCTCTAACAGAGACTATTTTTGAGTTTGAGTCAACATTTCATTAAAGATAATTGTATAAAAAGATGATATAGCATGTTAAAAACAACCAATTATCAAAGTACTTATGTGGTGCAAGTTTTCAGAACGAGAAAGCAACTGAGAGGTTGCCTTTTTTGTCGCATAATATTGTGTCTAAAATTAAGTTCATTGCCATTGCTTAGTTCTATAACTTTAAATTGAAGCTAATTAAAGTAAAAATGGAAGTTTTTCTGATATCTCTTAATCTAGAAATAATAACTGAATTAGTGAGTGAACTGATCATATACACAAAATCCTTACAGACACACAAAAATAAGTAATCTGAATATATTTTAAATATAATTTTATAAACGCAGTTAAGGATAATTTCCAAAATATCAGAATATTTCGCTTTCATAGTAATATTTTGGAAGAAAATTTTTTACAATTTTCATATGGCAAAAATATTTATTTCTAATATTAATCGATTAAGATAAAATACATTTGTTATATTGTTTGAATTAAGCAAATGAATTTGTGTGAATGTATTAAATATTAAGACGTAACATTATGTGCCAATAATTGTTTTCTATACATAAATCAAAAACTCGAAAAAAATAACCATTTGTGTTTGACATATATTTAGACTAACAATTTTCTGATGAGAAAAATTCCCGATTGCCTTAAGAAATTTAAAGAAACTTTTTAAAACTTAATCAAAAATACTTAACAAAAATAGCTTTTTTATTGCTCAGCAAAAATACATAAACTAAATTGCACGGGAAGATAAATAAAAAAAAATAGGATTTTATCTGTGTTATTAGATCATTTATCTTATAAATGCAATTTCAGTAATATTCTCTTTGGGTAAATTGCATGAAACGTGGAAGAAAATAACAGGACAACTGTGTGATGGATGCTGAAATTCTATTCGAAATACTTGTGACAAATACGACGAGAAATTTACCAAAAGTATTTCCTCCATTTCCAATCTAACAATACAACAATAATCACAGATTCGATTAAACTAATTTATTTTACCATTTGGCATCTCTGAAGAAATTGGAAACAGAAACATAACGAACAGAAACCAATTCTTCACTTTTGTCCTTTTTGCAATGCTAGTATATTTATATTGCCATCAAGAATAACAAACTGATGGATTCTTTTGCGTGCTATCTTGGAATTGTTATCAGTTTACAGTGAAATAAATAGGACTATTTAATTTATGATTGCCCTGTGTTTGGGATTGAGACGCTCTAATACATTACGATTAATATTGGTCAATTGATTAATGGTTACTGCTATTAAATACTAAACGGCAAGAAAATTTATTAAATAAAAAACATAAATAATGTTTTCTTGTTCCGGAAATGTGATTATTTTAAATGAGATAGAGTATTGATGACCTCTTTTCACATTGGTTTAATTCTATAATAAAGGTAAAAATATTGCTGAGCAAATGGCCCATACTGCCTCCTTTATTCCATTGTTTTTACATTATGTTCTAAACGTGGCTCACACAGAATGATTGTAATAGTGCCATTTAGTGGTATACATTAACCATAACAGATAGTCTGCTGTCGTTTGGTAGATTGTGTTAAGGTATCAGACTACGTTCGGAACCATGATTTTGAAAAAGCGTATAAATGGATAATATTTATGATATTTAGTGTCACTTAGATTAGAAAATGTATATAAAATTGCTTTAAGAATAATATTACAATAAAAAATTATTTAAGTACAATATTTTGACAAAAAATGAAAATAGAATGACCCATTTTCAAAATGTTCTCCTTTTGTGAAAAACGCTCCTATTATAATAATAATTTGCCTGTATATAGTTCAGACCTCAGTACAGAGGCTCAGCTAGAAATGTTTGAAATATATAACTTAGAAGTGGGTTTATCCATGTTTAACGACAGCAGAGGGGAGAAATTTTAAGAAAAAAAACGCTAATTATTTCAAATGGTTGTAACTCCGAAAATAATGTGAATTTTTCAAAAATCATAGTTGAGCCTCTGTATAGAAGTCTAAGCTATATACAGACAAAATATTATTATAATAAAAGTATTTTTCACAAATGAAGAAAATTTTGAAAAAAGGTTATTCTAATTTAATTTTTTGCCTAAATATTGTATTTAAATAATTTTTTTTGTCAAAATGTCCTTAAAATAATTTTATACATGTATTTTAATCTAAGTGACACTAAATATCATGAAAACTATCCATTTATACGCTTTTTCAAACTCACGGTTCCGAACGTAGTTGGATATTTTAATGTAATTTACACTATAACGATATATGTATCAATTTAAATTAGTTTTTATAATAAAGGGTGGTTCGCTACTAGACCAATTAATTTGCAGGTTGTGTAGTTGGTGCAGACACGACACGGAATCGCATAGGACTGCAGTGTTGCAAATGCCGTAGTTGAAGGCTGTGGAGCAAAGAAGCAGAGGAAAAGAACAGAAACAGAAACGCATTGATGAGACAGAAAACATTTTATTGAAAGGTTATACTACAAAAGATGTTCGAAATTACGACCAGAAGTCGTCTTGTATACTTAACAGCAGTACTTCATGGAATTCCTTACGTTCTCGAAGATTCCTGGTATGAACAGAAGCTACAAATATTCAAGGGTTGAGATCCTCAACTGAAGAAATGGGTGTTTCATTCACAAAGCTCTTCATGTGTCCAGAATCAGACTCACGACACCATCTGTTCATACTTGTAAAGTTCATGTGATTTGGAACATGCATGTTCGGGTAACATTCCTGGTACAACCACCGAGCGGTGGGCCCATTACATTCCGCAGCCCCGTACACGATCAGCATGTCAACAGTTCTTCGTTTAAATACGAGTTCATCCTAATATTTTGAAGAAATGATCGCAAATGACGACTTCCAACAGGATCCGCTTTCGAGAAACCTTCAGTTCAGCGCCATCTACCGCAAGGCTGCTTGGAGGAATCTTCCAGAACGTAAAGAACTCCCCATGCAGCGTCACTGACGGCCTGCCAGATGACTTTTGGTTGTAATTTCGAACACTTGTAGTACAACCTTTCAATAAAATTTTTTATGTCCCATTAATGAGTTGTTGTTTTCGTTCTTTTTGTATACTTAACAGCAGTACTGTATGGAATTCCTTACGTTCTCGAAGATTCCTGGCATGAGCCCCTTTGTTGGAATGTAAAGGGTAATGTACAGAAGATCATTTACTTGTATATGACATTCCTCAAACCTTTACCTTTTATAAAAAATGTTCTCATTCATCACATTGTAAGACGCTCGTGCCTCTCTCGCGAGCACCTAGATGTGTAGGGGAAAAGGGAAGAAACACTCGACATGATTCAAATCTAATCTATTTATTTCAACTCTAAGAACAGACACAATTTCAACTAATAATCTTAAGAAAATGTCTCAATAAAAATCGTGAAGTGGAACAACGACAGTAACACGTAAGTTATTAGTCGACTAACAAACTGAACCATTTTCTTTTAATTCAAAATCTAACTTTTTATCTGATTAATCTAATCTTAATTCAATCTTAGTGAATAATCGTTACTTTAAGGTTTCCTTCTATTAATAATCAAAGCTCTATAATTCAAATATTATACCTTGAATAACAATCTCTCTTGACTAGAGTATATCTCTTCGCTACTTCTTCTTCTAAAGCTAGAAAACCTCGCCTATTTATAGTAAGTTAATTTACATATCACGATTCTCTTCTTACGAAGGGTTGGTAGTGAATAACGCGAATTGATCACCCAAGGATTTCCCAAGAAAATTAGTTCGGAGGTCATGTATAGATCCTCCACAGCATCAATTTTGATTTTGCATTATTGTTATGAAGGAGACTGAAATAAACCTAAAGTAAATTATTGCTTAAGCGTTTTTGAGTTAAGATATATTCTCAGAATTTTGATTAAAAATACATAAAAGAAACTATTGGAAAGTATGGTTTGTTCAGTAGTTCTACTTTTTCTAAAAGTTAGATTAGAATTTCGAAAGGTCCTCTTGAATTTATTTTACAAACAGGACATCAATCGTTAATCACATGCTCTGAAAACAAAAAGCCTAACTCATGCTCAAAACAAAAGTACAGTTAATGCATTAATATGTTATCTCAGGATGTTCTAAGACATGATATTCGAACCCCACGCTCTACCCCTTACGTTAGTGCGGTAGCAGGGAACTGGTCTCCGATGTTGTCTATGTCTAGGTTCAAATCCTGATCCCGCGGAACACTTATATTGTAGAATGCCTGATGTATGTTAAATCTGAGGATGTTCAAAGCCATTACACTGGCATTGTGTTGAAGTGTGGGGAGTAAGGTGCCAGTTCAGATGACTTCGTCCTTGAACAAGGTTCAAAATTACGAGGCCTGTCACCAATAGTTTTCGTGTAGCTTCAAAAGCTGACGTTAATAAACAATAAATCAAATACCGAATGTCAAATGCAATAACTTGCTAGATTCAAAAAATAAATTGCAAAAATATTTTATTATTAGTCTTAGTTCATTTTACTTAAAGAAGACGCAATGGCTTTAAATGAAAAAGCTTAATAGGAATTATTTTATTCAGTGTTTAATTTGCTACTATGTTTTTTAGGGTACCAGGACATGCTCGAAAGAGTAAAATGTGAAAATTAAGACTCTTTGTTGATGGGACATATATCTTTACAAATTTCCAATAGTGCTTAGATTTTTGTGTGATCTTAATAAAGATACTTTAATTATAGTCTGTAGAAATGCAAAAATAATTTTTAAGTTAAAAACAGTTTTTTTTCTGTTTAATTTAAGTTGGACATAATTTTTGAGATCTCATAATACATGGTTATGTTTAAGTACTATTTCTTAAATAAGTATATCTTAAATATGTAAAATATTTTTGGCATATATATAAAATAATACACAAAATATAGGAAACTTATTTTTTAGTAAAATATTTAAATAGTTTCTTTAAAAAATTATAAAGCTTTGTATTTTTTAAAATTTCTATTTCCCCCTCTTTTCTATGTATAAAACTATTTAAAAAAAAAAAAAAACTGTACAACTTCGACTAAAAAAAATAGGTTCACTATACGCACAGGTATCCTGCTTAAAGTATAAGAAATTTGTAACCATGTAGTTCAATAGTTGTTTTTTAAAAAAAATACCTAAAAGAAGAAAATTATGCTTTGGAGAAAAAGTAAAAAAAAAAAATAAAAAAAAATCAGCATTTGTAAGCGTTTGCTTACATTTTTGTCAATTAATTTTCATATTTTGTGGTTATTTTATCAACGAGCATATAAGTGTTATAATTTTTAGATTCAGAAAAATATGCACTATTTTTTAATAATAAAATTGAAAAATCGAATTTTTGAATAGGTATGATGTCCTGGTTGCCTTAATGTATGCGCGAACATATCCATTGCTTCACAGGTTTATGTTTATAAAAGCTTAAACATACTACATATGCAGTTGTGAACCCTTATTATTTTCAATGCAGGGATTTTAAAAAAATTATTAAATTATCTACGAGATGCTTGTATTCTTCTTTTCTAGTCAATTTAGGGAGACATTCACAAATACGGTTTATAAGTTCATATAACACTAATGATACATAAATATAGCTTTCGCTATAAAAGTGCAGCTATTAAAATAGCATTGAGAGACTCAATAAAACTATCATTCATTCCAACCAACAAGAAACTAGCCCTTTCCATTCCATGTATTAACCACAAATATTTTCTTTTTTTTGCCTTCGACTGAAATACTAACATTAGGAGCGAAAATTCAATGCTTGGAGAATTGATGACATTTAAATCCTTTAATGTTCTTGTTCTAGAAATTATATTCGCTCGAAGAAGTAAAAAATAAAAAAGGAAAAAAAGGGTATTATTGAAGAACTTCGAAAGAAACCAATGCTTTAAAATGATTAGAAGGAACGGTAAAATTCTACTTCGAGGAAAATCGATATTTCAAAGTTGGAACGAATTTTTTTTCCCCCTTACCTCCTCTAACCATCCCCTCCTCCTCCCCCTCCCGTTCTTAAGCACATCGAGTCTGCGGAATGAAACGAAAACCACGAGGGGTCATAGAAAAACTATAGATTTTTTAGTTCTCACATTTAGTTTTTCCTTTTTATGATAGTCACGAGTTCAAGAACATAATTTTATTCTGAGAATGAATCAGACTGATAAAATTCAGTTTGTAATGTTTATAAATCTTTACACTACCCCTATTTTTAGAGCATTTAATAAATGAAAGCAGTGCAACTTTCTATTTGAACTAATGCAAAGTTTTAAAAGTTATTTTTGTTGTTGTTTTAGTAGCTATTTTTTCAATTCCTACTATTTGCTCACACTCTCTATATATTTGTTTATTTATCTTGGTGTTGTTTTCAATCGTTAATAAAATACATTTTAAAGCGCTCAATTGAGCTGACATTTTATATACATGATTATTTGGGATGACAATACAATAATTTAAATAATACAATAATTTGATTAAAACTAATTATTCAAAGTATTACAAATACAGCCACGTTGGCATCATTTTTGGTGACTTGTGTCAAAACTTGTAAAGTTTTATTTCCCTCGCATTATATAACGCTCATTTGAGCTGACATTTTTTATACACTATTGTTTTGGGTAAAAATACGATAATTTAATTATAATTAATTAAAATTATTTGACTGAAACTAATTATTTAAAGAATTGCAGATACAGCCACGTTGGTTTTATTTTTAGTGCGACTTGGCTCAAAAATTTAAGAGAATTTTTCTCATGTTTTAAAGCATTCAGTTGAACTGAAATTTTATATACACGATTGCTTTGGAGGACAAATAATTAATAAATTAATTACCGCTTAATGTTGCGATTCTGTCATATGTATGTACATATTCATATTAATCGTAACTATTTAATAAAAAGAAGCTAAAATAAAGCTTTTCTTTGTTGATCTAAGTAGGAATTGACTTGAATTGTTTTTATATTACTTGTTTAAGTTAGAATGATATAACCATAGGAAGAAATTGTTTCAGTTTTATGTAAAACCGTGCAAAGTTTATCAAATAATTTAACTGAAATATTCATTTAAAATAAATTGTGGTGAAATTCTTAATTTTTCGTGCTGTAACAAAATACTAAGAAATAAATTTTGTTCACTTACAAAGTATACACTCATCAGGGAAACTGTATTGTGAATTATTTAAAAACTCTCAGTTCATTGAATGCTTTCTTATTTCAATATTACGGAAATTTATTTCACTTGATTAAAAGTATTTACAAGACTGAGATATTGAAGGACCGCAAGATTTTTTTTATAGTGATGTATTTGACTGTTTGGCTTTCATGAAGCCTATTTAATATAACCAATTTTTTTCTGAAACATATAAAATTATCAACATGACCTCACACACCACAAAGATGATCAACTAGCATAAAAAAAAATTTCAGGGAATTTTAAACTTTTCTTTTCTATATATAAAAGAATGTTTTTCGTGATGATGTAATACATTTATTATTTACCTCGCATACGAGAACAATAATAAAAAGGCAGTAAGTCCTGTTCAATATTATGGTTACAAATTAATTGAAGTACAAGTAGAACTACATAATACATATAAATTAGAGTTTTAAGATTTGACGAATGAATATGAACAGTTGCATAATCTGTACAGTATGGTTGGTCCACCATTAGGTGGCCAATAGGGGGGGGGGTACCCTCCCAGAAGTTTGCATAAAGAAAAACAGTTTTTTCTTTTGTAGAAAGTTTAATACTATTAAGGCATCCGACTACGTTCGGAACCGTGATTTTGCAAAAGCGCATAAATGGATAATTTTCTTGATATTTAGTGTCACTTAGATTAGAATACATGTATAAAATTGTTTTAAGGACATTTTGACAAAAAAAAAATATTTAAATACGATATTTTGGCAAAAAATTAAATTAGAACGATCTTTTTTCAAAATGTTCTCCTTTTGTGAAAAATGCTTTTATTACAATAATAATTTTCCTGTATATAGCTCAGACCTCTCTACAGAGCCTCAACTAGAATTTTTGAAATACATAACTTAGAAGTGGGTTTATCCATATTTTACGGCAACAGAGGGGAGAAATTTTAAGAAAAAAACGCCAATAATTATTTCAAGTGGTTGTAACTCTGAAAATAATGTGAAATTTTCAAAAATTCTAGTTGAGAGGTCTGAGCTATATACAGGCAAAATGTTATTATAATAGAAGTATTTTTCACAAAAGGAGAACATTTTGAAAAAAAGATTATTCTAAGTTAATTTTTTGCCAAAATATTGTATTTAAATAAATTTTTTTGTCAAAATATCCTTAAAACAATTTTATACATGTATTCTAATCTAAATGACACTAAATATCATGAAAATTATCCATTTATGCGCTTTTTTAAAATCACGGTTCCGAACGTAGTCGAATACCTTAAATCTAAGGAAACCTTCTCTTTTAAATAGATAAAATTAGATGAAATACGAAAATTTTTATTTACTATTCAGAAATTTGATATTCACCTCGAAATTTCAGAAAATATATTTTTATGCTTAGGTAGTTTTCTTACATTAAAAATCATATATTTTTATGAACTTAAGGATGTAAGTTGTAAATGCTTGTAAAAGGTTTATAAATAAAAAGAACAGAGATATACATCATAAACTACTTATTTAAAATGTTTTATTTTGATTTCGTTTGACGTAGCTGTAAACAAAAAAAAAAAAAAAAAAAAGATTTTTAAAAGAAAGAACCTTTTTTTTACTAAAAATTTTGTCCAATTATGAAGTCATTAATTAATATACGAGCAAAGAGTACAAAAATCTCAGATTTGTTTGAAATGAATTCCACGAGATTTTTTTTTTTTTTTTTTTTACTTGGCAAATCGTATAAATTTTCAGTTTTACTTTCCAAAAGATCACGGAAACGGAGATTCTTATTAATTATGTTACATGCCATTTTCATCCATATTGCATTAAAAATATACATTGAAAATAATAACGTATATATTTTATATAAATATATAGTAATATATGTTAACATCGAAAGGTTATTCTGTTTTGTATTTTTTCATGTTATCGTGGGAGGGTTTGCGTGTTATCAAGTTTTCATTATTTTTTTATTCGAAAATACACCCAATTTCTAACTTTACAGTTGAATAAAATTTTTTAAAAGAAACACATATGCAGTTATCCTAAAATCGCACGGTTTTGGGTATGTTTTGGCCCCGATTACTAGTGGCGGGCCGAATAATTTTTAATCAAGTCTAAGATGAGAGTAGAGCTTGAATAATTGCTCCTGTACCTTATTTCAACACCAATTTAGTTGAGAACTGTAAAGTTCAATTCATTAAATACAAAACATTTTCCACTATTGCACAATTATGATCTATAAATTTAATTGGAATTCCTAAAACGATTTTTATAACATAGGAAATAAAATAAGTCATATTTTTTTTCAATAGGCTACATGTATCTCTTAAAAAAAACTTGTAGCCTCTTTCTCTTCCACAGTAATATGTTTCTTCATTACTTTTCATAAGTGGAATCTCGATTCGTACCCACGACATATTGGGCGTAAAATTTCTTCTTTTTTCAATTAAAGTACCATCTAGGAAGTATTGACTTAGTAGAATATTTATCCTCCTTTATAGAAAACTTTTGATATTTTTTGTCCTCATTGTGAAAATCCTTAATCTCTGAATGAATATCCTTAATAAAAGCTATAGACATTTCCAAATGTTTTTATCTTCACAATCCTATTAGGTCAAAATGTTATCATAATCTTTGGACAATTTTCTACCTGAAGCAAATGTTTTAAATTTGGGTGGTATTCGTAAACTTTGGAGAAAATAGTCTTAGAATGTAATTATTGATAGCTGTAAGGTTTTTTACTACATAACCTGCAATGTGCATCGACAAAATAATATTTTGTAACTTTTTTATAAAACCTTTATTTTCTATTTATTATGTAAGTAATGTAGTAAGTAATTGTATAAGTATAAATAATCTTTAAAAAAAATTGTTAAAAATGTGTACCAAATATTTTTAAGATGCAAAAGTAAACTTTCACATATATAGTTTAAAAAAAAAACATTTATGTTTTGCATTCGTGAAAGCAAAATTTCTATAATTCAATTAGATCTTTTCAAGGATATTTTTCTTTTGGCAAAAAAAGGATAGATTCTTACAGAAATCGATTCGCAAAGGTAGGAGAGCACCCCTTTTTCCAGCAAACCAAACGATCTTCAACTGCCGAACAACCCCTAAGATATCACACACGCACCGGGAGCAGAGATATTCCAGGCCTCATTACCGCCATTCTTTTGATGCGTCCGCCAGCCCACGTGACCACAACGTCACTAAGAAAAGAGTTCTGCCAGACAGATAAGACCTGCAAAGAAGAAAAAAAAAAAAAAAATAAGAGCTCCGATAGGAAAAAAAAAATATTAAATAAAATAACGGGAAAATAGGGAGAAAAGAGGGAAAAGGAGGGAAAAAATTCCAGAAAAAGTCAACAAAATGAAGAAAAGACGCAGTCTAGTTTTCTTCCGAACTTTGAAAAAGTCTCCTGTACATTAACTTTACTAACATCGTCAGCTGTCGAATTTTACTTTATTTTCTGTTCTTGAGAGAAATGGATTCGCCTTAAACGGCAAAGTTCTGCCTGTTTGGGTAAATACGGATTTTTACGGGCATTCAGCTTTATTTATTAATTCGGAGACGGGCTTTCTTCTATGAAATATTAAAACTGGATGCATTCTGTTTCGAAGAAGAATACATATTGGAGAGAAAGAGGAACAGTTTCATTCAATATTTGCTGCTCTGAAGAAATGGAAAGATTTTCTGCATATTTTTTTTTTTATCAATGGAAGTATTCGAAAGAAAAAAAAGAATGCATTTATTCGATTTAGGAAATAAGAAAAATAAAAATGATAACATTTCTTCTATTGTAATACTGGTTCTTTGTCAGTAACTGTAACATATGGATGACGGTTTTAGAATAAGTTAATTTATTTTCCAGATTATACAAAGGTTATCTTTTGTAGCCAGGGGTTCAGCTATTTATATTTTGAAAATTTCAGACAATTCTAAAATTCTCCAAATTCAATTTGTATTATTTTTTGTAATATTTCGTAATCTAATATAAAGTTATGACGTGGTGGGCGCCAAATAATAAGGGACAGACGGGGAAGGGGTTCTTTACTAAGTCCACTAGTTATTAAAACACGTTTATTAGACAAAACAAACACATTTACATACATAACTAGAGAATTAACAGTTGACATAGAATTGAAAGGGATCGGAACGCATGCTCATACGTCCTTACAGTTCCGAAACTTGGCCATCACTGAAGATTGTTCTGTTCGCTAGAGGGCGCGAAAGTCTCTTTACTGTTAATATGGAAGAGTCTAAATAACGGGGGGTTACAAAGTTAATATATTTTGTAACGGAATTCTTATTTTTAATTGAACTTTTTTTGAAATTTTTTGCCATCGGTGAAAAGTATTGTAGAAAGAGGGTGAAATATTTTTTACTGCATCTCAAGAAAAAATGAAATTTATTACTTTATAACTGTCAAGTTTTCAAGACACGTTCAGGTTACATTTTTTTTTAAAATAATGTACTAAAACATTACAATAATTTTTAAGAATCGATACCAATGAAATTAATACTTAATCACAGCAACATTTAAAATAAATTATCTAAAGTTTACAAAAAAACAACAACAATTATAAGTGAAGTTTCAGCAATTTTTAAAAAAATTCTTTGAGCAGAGAGAAAAAAGCTATAAACTTTTATCAATAAAAGTATCACACAGTAAAACAAACTACATGTATTCGTCTAAGGAATGCATTAAAATGTTAATGCTTTATTAAAATATAAAAATTTCAGAGCTGGTAGAATGAATATTATGAGAAATGTGACATATTTATGAGGTAATTAAATTGAAATAACAAGCCATAACTCAAATATACATGCAGTAAGAATTATTTTAGTATACTTCCCAGAAAATAATACTGATAACTGGTTCAGAAAGTTTCATAAAAACACATTTATAATACTTTGAGTTATCAGACTCACCACAATAGATGAACAATTGAAATGTTCACTTACGTTAGATTAAACATTCGTTTACAGATTCTCTAATTTTATGCAATTTATTGTTACTTGGTCTCTATATAAAGGTGGAAACAAAATGAAATATGTTTTGTAAAGCCAAAGGATACCTTTATTCAATAAAATAGTTATTAAAAAACGTGGTGTGAAATTGGTCATTTCAATGTGTTGGGATACCTTAAGTGGGGTTAAGGAGAATGAACATCTTTTGTCCGTTAAAATAAATATTAAGTAAAAATTTTATTGATTGAATATATTTATTAAATTTTTAAGCTATATGTTATAAATCTACGAATGATAATTTTTTTGTATATTAAAAACTTAAGAAGACTGATATTAAAGGTAAGGAAGCAACTAACAGCATTTTTCAAACTTTTTTTAAAAAAAATGCAGTAATTGCTTAAGCGTTTAATTTTCTACAAATACCGAAATATAAAATTTATTAAAATAATTTAAATTTAGAGATTGCATATAACATACCAAATTAATCTTACACATAAATTTGAATTTTCTTTTATTTGTACCTTAAACGAATCCACACCGTTAATCGTACCCTTCAAATTTTTTGTAAGTTTCGCTAACGTTTCGAAAGAACCGTAACCATATTCCCACCAAGAAATAATTTTCAAATTTATTTTCCGCCAAATTTTTTTAAAACATCCTTTTTTAGTCAATGCTGCTGCCGTCTATTGATAGCAGAAACATCTATTTACTTGAGGAAATTAAAAGCGTGATTTCTGTTTCTTTCTTAAGTTTCCCCGTGCGAAAATCTGGAACTTTGGATATTTTCAGCTGTGGCTTTCTATTTTTAACACACGTTATTATAATGGTATTCAGAATTCATATTGGTTGAACATTTGACTCTTATATATTTTTGCCACTTTCTAATGATACTTTGTCATAACTTTCTAACCCCTACTCAAGGCTGAATTTCGAAAATAGCTCTTACTTTTAGCAATCCAGCTGTCATGTCCGTAATGTTACGAAAGTTCCACATTTGCGTGTAATATTTTGTATTTATTTTTATATTGTTCCGGAACATAATCATTAACATACAAATTTATGTTCCTAATAATAAAAAAAATTGACATTTACATCTAAAATTCCACACCTTATTTTTCTTGTCATCTATTGGGATATAGTTGTATGGTACATAATCGCACTACTCTCCGTAAAATCCAAACATCATGCCAAATACTTCGAAAATAACTAATTTTTTTGTTGCCGTTCTACAGGGGATAGTACCAAAAGTCCTCGACCTGATATTATAGATGGTGGTTGTATTATTTGAAAAGAACGATTTGGGTAAAAAATATGAACTTAATAAAAGTTAATATTTTAGGCTTAGGTTTGAAGTTGAACTACTAGTATTTTAGTATTTAGTAGTTTAGTACTTGTTTGGTAGTCAACACTAATGAAAACTCTCAACGAATTTAGGTGCATGAATAAAATTGGTTACCTATATCACACAATACTTTTATTTGAAAATCCTCAGTCCAACTTATATCAAAGTGGAGCTCTGGAGAAGTCTGACTCTTCGCTTACAACCTTGACATATAGGATGGCAGAGTTTAAACGAGGCCAAATGCCCAACGTAGTGGTCGACTAAATAGAGTGACATCGCCAGAAATGGCGAAAAAAAGTCCAAAAATGATTCTTAATAACCGCTGACTGAAATCGCAGGAACTAGCGTACTAGATTAGAATTTCAAAGTGTTGCACATCACACACCAGGGGCGGCTCTAGGGCCGGACAAACCGGACGCCTGCCCGGGGTGGTAAATTTTAAGGGCGGCATTTGGATCGAATTTGGAAAATATTTTTTTGTAGTACAAAAAATTTGATATATTTTAGGAAATATTATTTGGTGTGAATTTGGTATTTCATTTAACGTATTTTATACTCGGTATGTTTAATGTCAGTTTTCTTTTCTATTATAACTTGAAGGGTTCGAGGTGGAAGTATATGTTAAATCATGAAATTTGATATGTTTAGACATTTTTTACTAGTAACTTTCTCCCCATCCAGGAGTGGGGTAACAACGAACATTCCTTTCACCCATATGATGTCTGGTGTCAGCTATCCAAAAGAGGACAAGAGTGATAAGAATTTTTTGTAAAAAGAGAGACACATGAGAGAGATATTTTATTTTCGTCTTGAGTGTAGTTAAGTAACAATAAATTAAAATAAATGCTTATGATTCCCCCCTCCCCATCAGTAGACTCTTTTTCAAAGAAATTGGTCTGCTGAAATGAGCGATTTCTTCTCTTACATTTTACTCGTTTGAAATAATAATAGGTAATTATGTCCTTAATTTCGAATTATTTTTGTATTTTTTAAGAACACACACACACATATATATTGTATATATTTAATTATAAGTTTTTGCTTTAGAGAGAGGGGCGGCTTTTTTCATTTTTGTCCGGGGCGGCAAAACTGCTAGAGCCGGCCCTGCGCACATATTAGCTGAAAAATTATACAAGTGAAAGCTGTGTGCACAAGTTAGATGCCACGATTATTCACAATGGAACTAAATCAGCATCGTAAGAAAGTTTCTACCGAGTGTTGACGAAGTTTCATAGTAAAACACAGAGCCGAGTTTTTGCATCGAATCACATAGCCAAACATGGGTCCATTGCTTTACACTTGAGACGATAGAATAATTAAAACAGTTTATTGATAATGAAGAATAGGCTGCAAAGAAGGCGAAGGCAATTTATCTGCTGACAAGGTTATGGTGTCAGTTATTTGGGATGCGCTTAAGATAATATTCATTGATTATTCATCTTCAGGATTGAAGAAAGAACAATCATCGACGAGTATTATGGGAATTTATTGCTGCGATTGAAAAATGAAATCAATGAAAAACGGCCGCATTTGGTGAAGCAGAGAATTTTGTTTTGTGAAGACAATGTACCAGTTCACACATCCGTAATCGCGATGGCGAAAATTAATGAATTAAAGTCCTTGTTTCTTCCTGAAGTACTTTATTCACCTGATTTGGCCCCCTCAAATTATTTTCTGCTTCCAAACATGAAAAGTTTTGTCGATAGTAGGTTTTTCAACAACGAAAAGATGGAATTTGTGGTTGAGGGCTATTTCGAGGAGCTCGACGATTCTTACAATTTACAGGGTATCGAAGCTATTGAGCAGCACTGTGGAATACTAGAAGACAATGTACAGGGGAAAATATTTTTTTCCAAAATTTTGATTGATTTAATGGGATGTACTGATTTAACTAAAAAATGCGGATCCAATTTATGTCTCATATTTGTTAATGCTGAATATTTAACTTTGTATAAACATTTACTACTGCTTAGCTGTAAGCAGATATAATAATCGTAACTAGAAACGTATAAATACTTCACCGTTTTTATCGAAGCATTGATATACGCAGGCATTTATGAAATTAGTTGTTATTTTTCTCTTCGCAAATTAGAATTCTGCAATCGGTGATGTAGGGTTTTATGCGGCTACGTAATTTAGTGAAAGATAATTTCTTTTATCATATTTGCAGTTGCTGTTTCTCAATGATTCTCAACCACTGTGTGCGCCACTTTTAAGAGTGCCACCAAATTTTTGAAGTGGGCCTCCAATTTTTTTTAAAAAAAATTGAATTATAATCCAAAAAAAAAAATGGAATCCAAAACCGAAATATTTGGCCGTTTTATAGAAATAAACTAAGAGTACTCGCCATGTATATTTACTTTATTCTTTTGTGGATGGGTGGATCGATTTAAAAAAAATTGATTGGGTTCCTAACACATTTAGGATAACGAATACATATGTAAATGAATTAACTTTGAATGAAACTGAAAAATAATTTAGCTCTGTAGTTATCGATATTTAATTACAAAACATTCGGAAG
Source organism: Trichonephila inaurata madagascariensis (assembly GCA_019973955.1). Classification (NCBI taxonomy): domain Eukaryota; kingdom Metazoa; phylum Arthropoda; class Arachnida; order Araneae; family Nephilidae; genus Trichonephila; species Trichonephila inaurata. The sequence continues at coordinate 168,439 of BMAV01001893.1, forward strand.
AGTCAATTAGTTTATTTTGGATTAAAATTATAGGCAATTATCTCATAATAGCCAAAAAGCTTTAAAATTATTATTACAACTTCTTACATATTAATGGAGTGGATTCGGATTTTCAGCAAGAAGAAATATAAGAGTGAAAAGAAGTAGAGGTTTTTTAAATGTAGATGAAGAAATGAGAGTGGCGTTATCATTTTTAGGACCAATTACAAACGAAATTATCAAAAATCATGAAAGGCAAGTTTGACATTAAATGTGTTCTTATATAATTAACTACTCAATAAACATTTTTTGTTCTCTTTGTCGTACACATATTATTTTATTTAACATTGAAAATTATTTTCATTAACTATTTTACATAGTATATTGCAGATAAGAAAAATTCTTTTAAACTAATTTTATTGTTAGTGTGACGCCAAATTTTAAAATGGCTAAAAGTGTACCACAACGACAAAAAAATGTTTAAGAATCTCTGCTGTATTGGTAAGAGCAGCTATATATTGTGACATTGGTTTTCTTAACATTTAATTTGCTTGCAGAAGGTACTGGTTGTCGTGAATACATTTATTACATATTAGTTCAAGGAATCTTTTATCGAATACATTATTTACTGAATCTTCAATTCTGTTTCTAAATGTTTGGGATAAATCATTTTGGGATGAGACAACATTCAATCAAAATTCCTAACTCTTTTCAAAATTAGGTCGTGTTCTTCTGAGACTACACCCGTAAATCCTTCCCGTAATGTTATTGAAAATGTGTTTGCGAGAGATTTTCTACATAAATGTTGAAATAGCGTAGTAAATACCCTTTTTTTTAAGACTTTCCATTTAAGACTGAATTTTTTAGCAATACCTCATGTAAAAAACAAAATACTTCTTACGATTACACCGACTTTTCACTGAAATAAAATCCGAATTCTCCAAAACGGCTCATTATTCATTTAAATTGCGAAATAGAAAATTTTTCCACGAAATTGAAACTCGAGTGGATCACAGAGAGAGAAAGAAATTCCATGTTTTCGCAAAACTAAACGTGTTGAGCGAAGAATTTAATTTTATAACTTGGCAATGCAACCCGTATTGTTTCAATTTCGAAGCAGCGTAGCGGAAGGAAAGGAAACTAGTAAAAAATGCAAGGCTTCTCGTTTCGCTCTTATTTCGTTTGTTTTCTCGCTCCCTTTTCAGCATTCGTAAGGGGGGTGGAGAGGAATCGGAAAACGTCACTTTTGGTGCAATATCGAAATTCCCGAACCTTCAAACAGAGCGAAAGCGACGTAAAGCAAAAGACGATTCTTTACGATATATTCTCGATATACCTTGCCTAAAGGAACATAGCGGTGTAAATATCATTGTGGGCTTAAGTATAGCATTTGTTTCGGTTATGACGTATCATCTTTCTTATTTTGAACGAATATGTTCATCCTCTAGAATATATTTATCGTGTTATATTCCTAGCATACTATATGAATATTTATCGGAATATTTATTCTGTTTTATTCCTCTGGAGAACGGTACGACCACAACCCCCCACACAGCCTTAAGGTATCCGACTATCCCGAAATCATGATTTTTTCATAAAATTGACAAACTTTTTTTATGATTTTATTTTATTGGTTATCTTATAAGCTTTATAAAAATACCAAGTTTTTTATTTTCCATTCACAGGAGCAATAACTACAAGAATTTTAGTAAAAGCAGATGCCATAGCTTTACATAAGGTGTCAAGCTTTCAAATGCGTTTTACTCAAAATGTGTTTTTTTTTCTTTCGAAAAGCTCAAACGGGAACAGCGATTGCTCAAAAAGTTTTCAAAATAATTTGCTGAAATTTTTCGTGCATATTCTGTGTAACAGTAGAAGTGTTTTGACTTTCAGATTTATCAATCACTGGTTTGGTACAAATTTTACAATTCTTTATGTGAATATGATCACTGTTTTTTTAAGCAATTTCATACAATAACTAAGATAAAGGGCTCTAGTTTTTGTAAAAATAGAAATATCTCTTATCCTGAAGGTCATTTCAAAAAGTAATAGCTAAGTAACACATCAAAATTGAAAATTTGTACAGAATGGACCCCGTTTATGTAACTTTCTGTATATTTTTACCAGTTTTTTCCCATTTTAGTAGAAATAATCTATTTTTCTCTTCTTTATTTTAGCCTTTTTTTCTTAATACGTACTAAATAAATCTAAAAAACCACAAAAAATCTCCATATCGCCATTTTTTTTTAAAAGTGGTCGCAAGTAGTTGGATACCGTAAAAGATTCGATCTTATATTTAAAAATTGGTTACTTCATAATTCGTTATTTTAAATACATTACGATTTTTCTTGTGTACTAGTGGCTGCTGCAGCGTAGTGGTCATGGTCACGAGCTTATCGCCTATGCTTTATGTGTTCGAGTCCTAGTGCCCCTAAAGACTCGCCGTGAAGAGGGGTTGAATTTACTAGTATAACTCATACAACGAATGAAAGATAAACTGAAACAGTTTTGTTTGCTGGAATGTGCACTTGTTAATTCCCCCCCCCTTCCCCGCCGATCAACGTGCTATTAGAAAAATAGCGACTAGAGTGAACAGAAATTGTTTTGTGTTCCCCAGTTTGCAAAGACAGAATCTGCTATTAATGTGCAACGAGGTTTCCGGTGGACACCTCAGTGGACAAGTGAACACTCCTAATGCACTCATCTGGAGCTTAGAAAATCCTCACGAGGTGCTGGAATCGCTTCGAGACTCACCTAAATTGAATGATTTTTGTGCCATATCTCGGCAGAAAGTGTATGGGCCTTTCGTTTTCGGAGAACCAACTGTAACTGGTACTGCCTATCTTGAAGCTCAACAGCAATGGCTATTTCCTCAATTGAAAGAAAGTGAACCAGATAACTTCATTTGGCATCAAGATGGTGCACCGCCTCACTGGCGTCTCTCAGTATGCGATTGGTTGAAGATCATTGTACTCGACCAATGGATTTTCCGCAAAGGGTCTTACGATAAAGCTTGTGTCGCATGGCCTCCACGTTCTCTCTATCTGACGCCATATGATTTTTATCTGTGGGGGTTCATTAAGGATTTTGTGTACGTACCTCCACTACCAGCTGAACTTCGAGATTTAAGACACAGGATAGAAACAGCTGTTTCAAAAATTACCTCAGACTTACTAAACAAAGTTTGGGATGATCTCGCCTATTGACATGCTATGTGCCGTATGATGAATGGGGCTTACAATGAACATGTTTGAACTTGTTGGTAAAACTGTTTCAGATAATCTTTGATTCGATGTATGGATTATACTTGTAAGTTATATGTAATAAATATTATAAAGCGTTAAAACTCCGATATTCATTTAGATGCACCCGATACTATGATACATCACTGAATATTAGAAAAATAGTAGTAAATTTGATTTGATTTTCATACTAACTTCACACTCCAAGGCAAACCGAGGGCTATTGGTGACTGGACGATGAGGATGTCTCTCAAGCTGGCACCCCACTCTTCTACTTCCACACCACACCAAAGGAATGGCTTTGAGCTGCGGGAGATTGAACGTACATCATCCCTCTATGCGGTGGATCTTCAAGGGTACCGGAAATCGAACTCACGAAGCGCCGGTCTTGAGTTTGTGACCTTGGCTACTCGGCTACGGTGCCACAACGATTACATGGAAGTGCTGCAGTTTTTAATAGTTTTAGAGGTGAGATTGACTTAAGAGAAGCTCCTTTGGAAAAATAACTTGATGATAGTAAAAAAAAATTCAATTGTGTGTAGACTTCATTTAAATGTAAATTTCAATAAAATGCAGGAATTAACAAACTAGAGCTGTTTAACTACTTCAGAAATAATAGTTCACCAAACTAGTTGCAACTTCAACTGTTAACATGCAACTTCAAATTTAAGAAATTTCAGCTTTGTTTATAAATTTTTAAATAACACATATTTCTTAAATTCGTATGGTTGCGTAGAGGGGGTTCATGGACTTGATGCTTCTTCGAACATCCTTTTAATGACTAAAATAGTTCTGCAACCGCTATGCAATTTGTTGATGAAAACAGTCCTTAAAATGCAAGATAAACAGCAGTAAAACTCGTCCAAAAAGTTTAGAACGATCTCCTACCTTCTACACCGCTCAGACACAACTATCAGTGTTTAAAAATACAGGCACAAAATGTTAAAGATTAACCGCAAGAAACCTCGCAGCCGTAGGCAAGTGAACGTCTTAAAAGCTGAAGTAGTACTGACTCAGTTTTAGAAAGTAACCTCTATTTATAGTTTGAGCTGCTACCTTCCACTGCTTTCTCGAACAATCAGTTTATGTCCTAGGTCATGACGTCATGAACTTCCAGAAATTTCTAGAAGCATCTATATGGTCGCCAAGTTTCTAAAAAGATGCCAACTTGGCTGTATTTCCAATATTTCGTCAAATTCTAATTGAAGAGACATTTTTATGCAAGAGACGGCATTTCTTGCGAATATTACAATTTATAAATAAATGCAACAAAACCCATTAACTTATTAAACATGCAGATTTAAATTATTTACACTATTATTTAAATAAATTAAACACTAATTATCCAACACTCATAACAGTATTAATTTCAGGATAAAGGAACTTTAAACTTGCATGTTACGGTAGATGAAAGAAAAATCTGTCTTGGTTCAGTCTTGATGGTGGCAAGGTCTGGAAGTTT